>CAKNYM010046267.1:128819-210004 GCA_932195095.1 Andricus curvator
AGGGACGCGGAACATGTGTTCTCGCAGGGAATTTCCCCGAGTTGGGCATGCCTGGTATAAAGTAAGGTTAGTACAAGATGACCTACCAAAAATAAACCCATGCTGCTCCTCGGCAATAAAATTTTTACACCAAATTGAAAGTTTATCTGTTAAGATACTCTCCAAGATTTTTGCTATTGTGTTTATTATATTTATCGGTCAATAGTTCTTAACATCCGATTGATTATTTGCTTTGTAGATTGGAACAACGTAACTAGATTTCCATTGAGAAGGATAGAAACCGGTAGATAAAGATTTAGTAAAAAGGTACCAAATTGGCCTAGTGATTGCGCAGCAGTAGTTTTTATAGAATAGAGGAGGGATGCCATCGGAACCAGGACCTTTATTACAGTTTATTACACTGACTCACTCAAAAACTTCTGACAAGGCGATTTCAACATTACGAATATCAAGGGTAGAACTATTTAATTGTTTAAATTCGGGTAAAGTATTCGTCTCATAGACAGAAGCAAAGTTATCTGCAAATAAATTGGCGATTTCCTGATCAGTTCTGACTTGTTTGTCTTCCAAATGCATCACGTTAGGCATATAACTGCAAGATCTATTATTATTATTAACATGTTTCCAAAAGTATTCCAAGTTTCCAGAAATACTATGCTCTATATTATTAATATGACCAATATGGCAATTGTTACGTAAAAATTTACACGTGGTCCTTAAGTTAGAGAAAACTTCGCGGTCTGTCTGATTCCCCGAAGTTTTAAATCGATAATGAGCCGCTCTATTTTGGGCAAGCATATTAACTAAGTCTCGAGAAAAATATACAGGATATTTATCGCTACGGGTTTTTCGCCATGGCACATATAATTGAATTAAGTCATACAAGACTGCGTAAAAATAAGTGACACAATCCTCTATAGGTAATTGAGTAAACAATGTATCCCAATCTACTGTCCCCAAAAGGGAAGTTATTGCTGCGTAATTCGCATTTTTGAAATCTAGATAAAAGTATGTATCAGAGCTTGACGCGATTATTTGCTTTGGGAGAACAATATCTAGTGGCAGGTGGTATACAACGCTGGGCAATAGAGGATCGGAAGATTGACGCACAGTAGTTGCATACAAGGAAGTAAAAACCAAATCGAGAATCTTACCTGAAGTATTCTGCACTTGGTTTTTTTGGAAAAGGTTATAAAAACCGCACGTGTTTAAAAAATCGCATTTGCGTTCTCTCTTGCAGAAGGCAAGGCCCCGTTGCTAGAGAGGATACGTAATCCTCGATCGTCATTGGTCCAGCGAATGTTAGGGATGTTATAGTCGCCAACGATGATTATAGCCGTAGGTTGAGTAGACTCAAGAGCAGATTCTATAGCGGTGCAGTGATTTAAATAAACCTCTGGACGTGATAGTGGCGGAATGTAAGCAGTTCCTAACAAAATGGGCTCATTTTCATTGAAGATTGTTACAAAAATCTGCTCGACAGAAGTAATTGGTGTTCGATATTCGAAGCTTCGAAATTTCGAGTGTACCGCACGTAGTACTCCCCCACCTCGTTCAAAGTTACTCGATAGGTTATCCCTATCCCTTCTGTAGATAGTGTAGTTATTCATACCCAACTCAGCGTTGAAGTGATTGGAATTGAGCCACGTTTCTGTGAAAATAATAACGTCGGATGTAAATTCCGATAGAACAATAGCATGCTGTAGGTTGATAAGTTTGGTTCTTAGGCCACGAACATTTTGGTAATAATTATTAAGGTTACATGGTGAGTCACATTGTTTACTTGGAGCAGACCGTCTCTCTTATTGTCGGCTGGTGGTAGCATTCAAATCGAGTTTCTCAAGTAAGCTGCCGGAAGAACGGCTTGACAGATCCAATTGCTATTCACGAGCATAGTCTATTCTACTTGCCGCTCTCGACAGAGCTTTCTTGCAGGATAAAGAGTCTTTGCTATATACTGTATGGTCGAATTTTACGCCAGGGATCTTGAGAATTGTGGCCGCATGGAAGCAGTTCGTACATTTTCTTGTTGAAGACGTACATTCGGCTTCTGGGTGAGAACCGCTACATTGTGGACAAGTATGTCAAGTGCTGTGACAGTATTTAGCCATATGGCCAAATCTGAAACATTTCATGCAACTCAAAACGCTCACATGATCGAGTACCGTGCAGCTTCCCCACCCTACATAAATTCTACGTTTCTCTACTAGTTTGTTGTGAGTGGTTGGATCAAATTCGAGAATTACTGTATAGAAATTCTTATTATTGCTGTTAACTTTTTTGAAGAGAACTTTCATCTTAAATTCCGGACCATCAGAAATTTGGTTTTGGTTGCAGATTTTGGGGATAAGCTCATCGTTTTCTTCAATTTGATTGGCATGTATACCCAAAATTTTCACTTCAGGGTAGATCTTGCGTGGCTCCTTAATGGTGTATTCGTCACCTAACTCATTTTTAACAGCCTGAGATTGCTTCTCCCTAGAGTTGAAGTCCGAACAGTTGATTACGACACCCCCACCTGAGATTTTTCTTACTGATGTGACACGAGCCGAGAGTTCACTAGGACTGACTTTATTTTTGACGGCTTTCGTCGTTTCCTGACATGTTTGTGTCTCGTTCTTAGGCTTTATGACAATGTCTGCGTCTCGATATGAAGTAACAGGCCTCGGCCGAGTCCCGCCATCTTGCTTCCTCATTTCCTCAAACCCTGCGGCTTTCATCTTCATAATTTTTAATTCATTTTTCAGTGAATCGATCATATCATCTTTACCATTGATGATTACCTCTTGTCTTTTTAAAAGTTCACGCAAATAAGATACTTCAGATCCATCTTTCGTAGACTCAGGCGTTGAAGATGAGGTCTTAGGAGCTTCATAGCACTTACATTTACCTCCATTGAGGCACACCAGAGTTTTTACACGGGCGGCACAGCTTCTATGATACGTAGCACCACAATTAATGCACACAACCGATTTCACAGGCGATAATTTGCAACACTTGTACATTGGTAAAAGATTCGTCTCCGAGATACTGTCGTCTATGACAGTTTTTTCGGAGCCGTCGGAATCGCAATCCGACCCGTCGGCCATGTTTCGTAATCTTTCCAATTCCAAAGAAATTCACGATTTAATAATAGTTATAATAGTTTCAGAAATCAGAACTTAGCTGGACAATTATTACATGCGATTAATCAGCTGTTAGAAAACACACAGACACAACAAACAAATAAGTCTCCGCAAATACCTGCGCTTTTATATAACGCGGAAGAGAATAATAATAAGTCAGAAGACAAAAAATATAATAAAGGACAGAATAAAAATACAAAATATTCGAATTATGAAAATAGTAGGCATGATAAAAAAGGTGAAATGAATCCAAGTGCACAGGATTTCACGGATCCAAATTCAGGAAACCGAAATTTTAACTATAGATCGCGAGAACCCATTAAATGCTACAATTGCGGGAAAGTAGGCTACTTTCGACGTGATTGTTGGTATAATATAGATCAGAGAAACTCAAGCAGTGGTTATCAAAGACGGATAATAATCAACGAAATTAAAGACCGTCAGAATTACTTGACATAGACACAAACCACTCGGACGAAACAAGATTTCACATTATGATAGATTTTAAAGATCATAAATTTAGAATGTTAGTTGACACCGGTGCAACTCACTCATACATAGGTGAAAAATTCATAAAAACAATACAAGAGTTAGATTATGAAATTAAAAAACCGAAAAATGATACACTAATGGTCGCAAATGGCCAAAAATTGAAAATTATAGGACAAGTCTTGATTCCAATCAAAGTAGGTCATACGGAAAAATACTTATTATTCAGGCTGGTACCAAAATTAAGATCGAAAGGAATAATAGGAACAGATATGATAGAAAGACTAGGTTTAAAAATGGATTATTTGAAAAATATTTGGTGGTTACCAGAATTACCAAATATTAAGTATGCGACACAATCAAATATAAGTAAAATGCAGGAATCGGTAATGAACGATACCGAGGAAAATAAAAGTAGGAAGAATGAGGAAGTGCAATTAAAATTCGGAACCAAGATTAGCCTGAGAAACCACGTGCGAGAGAAAGAGACAGATTTGCTACCGTGCGAAGTCTCTTATCCCGTGTCACCATACACCCCACTCCAAGCCCTCCTTACAGGTGACGCACGAGACTCGATCACATCAGCACCTCAGCCGGCACAGAGTGTTCGGGGGCATGCAGCCCCATACCCTAAACCCTATAATGCGAGCGACACAACACTGGCACGAGCCAGCGTGGGCGTCGATAGATTAGATAAACAGGCTAGTCAAAATAAAGAGAGAGTCGCCAAGAAAACAAACAAGGATAGGAATAAAATGAAGAGCAAGAGTAAAATCAATACGAATTCATATACGAAAAATAAAGATAGGAAATTAGAAAAGGAATTTAAAGGCCCATTGGAATTTAATAAAGAGAAAAAGGATTCTAAATCGGAAACAGTTATCGATAAAAAAATGGAAAAAAATGATTCGATAGTAGAAAAATTACTCGCAATTAGAAAAAGTAAATGGTATAATTTTAAAAATAATGCGGTATTAAATAATAATTTCTGAAGGAATAGTATAATTAAATGAGGCACAGGAAGTGCAATTAGAGAACCTGATTAAAAGAAAAGTAGTAGATCAGGGAACAGAATTAAAACCGACACACTTAACTAGCCATAAAATAGATGTTCAGGGACATGAGCCGATTAAACAAAAATATTAGTATGTATCACCAAAAATAAGAGAATTTATGTATGAGGAAGTAGATTGACTTTTAGAAGAAAAAATAATAAAACTATCCAATAGCGACTGGTCAAATCCAACAGTAATGATAAAAAAACCTAATGGACAATATAGATTTTGTTTAGATTTTAGAAAAGTAAATAAAATAACCAAGAAGGACTTGTACCCAATTCCTATGATGTCAGAAATTTTGGACACATTAAGGTCGGCAAAATACATGTCCAGAATCAATCTTCGCTCAGCATATCACCAGATACCGCTGGACGAAAAATCAAAACCAATTACAGCTTTTATTGTTCCGGGCAAAGGAATGTATCAGTTTAAGAGAATGCCATTTGGATTAACAAAAGCTCCTGCTACATTCCAGCGCCTGATGGACAAAATAATAACATCAGAATTAAAACCGCATGTATATTGTTATCTTGATGACATAATTATAGTTTCAAAAAATTTCGAAGAACATTTAAAATATTGGGAAATTGTGTTAGATAAAATTAAAAATGCAGGTTTAGCAATAGGTCTGGACAAATGTGAATTTGGTTGTTCCGAAATAAAGTACTTAGGATTTAAAGTTAATGAAAAAGGATTACAAGTAGATGAAGATAAAATTGAACCTGTCTTAAATTTCCCAAGACCAAAGACGGTTAAACAAATTCAGAGATTGATAGGAATGGCTTCATGGTATAGAAAATTTATTCCGAAATTTGCAGAAATTATAGAACCTCTCCAAAAGCTATTAAAAAAAGAAGTGAAGTTGGAATGGACTGACAAACAGGAACAGGCATTTACGACTATTAAACACCTACTAACAACAGCACCAATGCTTGCCTGCCCTGATTTTGGAAGTCAATTCCAACTTGAAATCGATGCTAGCGATACAGGATTAGGAGCCGTATTAACGCAAAATATAAATCGTGAAAATGTCGTAATAGCGTTTGCAAGTAGAGGCCTTAATGGCGCAGAACGTAAATACTCTGCTTCAATAAAAGAATGTTTAGCAGTAGTCTGGGCAATAAGAAAGTTTAGACCGTATTTAGAGGGACATTCATTTAAAGTTATCACAGATCATATTGCCTTAAAATGGCTCCATAATTTAAAAAATCCAACTGGCCGATTAGCTAGATGGGTTTTGGAATTATTAGAGTACGATTATGAAATAATGTATAGAAAGGGAAGTTTAAACCATGTCCAAGATGCGTTATCAAGGTCGAATGAAAATGAAATGAAAGTTTCAAATATCTTAGTAGAAACCAATGAAAAAGATTTTAAAGAAATTGAAGATAATTGGTATAAAATTAAAATGCTGCATATTAAAAATAAGCCAGAAGAAAATCAAAATTGGAGAATACGCGATAATCAATTATATTTTTATAGACCCGACCTTTTAAAATCAAGCTTAAATTTAGATAGCAACCCGTGGAAATTAACGATACCAAAAGAATTACGAGAACAAGTTTTAATTGAGAATCATGACAATTCTACTGATACTGATAGTATGGAAAAAACTTACGCACAAATTTCTGAAAATTATTTTTGGCCTGGAATGTATTCTGAAACATTAAAATACGTAAAAGAATGCAAAATTTGCCAGAGAATAAAACCAAAGGTAAATAATCAAATAGGTTTAATGGGAAAGAGAATAATTGAAGAACCGTGGACAGTGGTAGCATCTGATATGATGGGCCCACTACCGATGACAAAGTCAAGGAATCAATATATTCTAGTTTTCGTTGATATGTTTACTAAATGGGTAGAAATAATTCTAGTTAAAAATAAATTAGCATCGACAATTGAAAAAGAATTTCACAAACGTATAATTCCAAAATGGGGAACTCCTAGAATTTTATTTACAGATAACGGCAAAGAATACATAAATAAATAAATAATTAATTTAACTAAAACATTTGGTATCAGACATTCAAAAACTCCTACATATCATGCACAAGCAAATCCAACAGAAAGATGCAACAGGTCAATTAAAACGGCAATAAAAGCGTATTGAGAAAAAGACAGTAAAAAATAGGATGAAAATTTAGATGGTTTATAATTTTCATTAAATACAAGTAAGTATTCTTCAACAGGATTTACACCAGCTTTTTTAAACTTACGTAGAGAACTCCAACCAATCCAAGCGTTAAATAAAGATTTAAGTAACAAAAGCGAAATTGAATTTCAAGAGTCCGAAAGATGGGCTGATAGAATGTGAAAATTAAAAATAATTAGAGAAGTAGTTAAAAGTTTAGGTACCGCAAATGAAACGAAATCTAGATATTACAATCTCAGACGTAGGACAATAAGTTTTGAAATTGACGAGCAAGTTCTAAAAAGGAATAAGATTTTATCAAATAAAGGGGAAGGAATAGCTAAAAAATTAAATAAAAATTTCGAAGGATCATTTTTCATTGAGGCAAAGGTTTCACCAACAATTTACGAAATAAAAACAAAGAATGGAAAATCATTGGGTAATTGGAACGTTAAAGACATTAAGAAATTCAACATTAGAAAATAGATTTGAAATTGATTTTCTTTAAAATGGCATGCATGTAAATAATTTGAATTTTTACACCACTGATACCGACAAAAGTGACAGAAACACTTACACCCACAAAAAACAACAGAAACAGAAAAAAACATATATTTACAGAAAAATGAGCTGAACCATATCTGCAAGCCATGGTGGCAGTTAAGCCAACCTCCCCTTAAATAAACAGAGGAGGAAAAGAGAAGGAGAAGGGATGAAGAATACAGAATCAAAAAGGAAAGAATAGAAAAAGAAATGCAAGAAGAAATTTAAAAAAAAACCAGGGAAGTAGAATTGAGAAAGATAGCAAGAGGATATATTTTTATTTATATTTTTCACGACACCTACTGTACTAAAATGTCGAATCGGACCAAAAATTGCCACACGGTTTCGGATTCGACAAAAACCAAATACGTTAAAGGCCGTTGGGTAGAAACAAACAAAAGATTTAAGGACTTTTTGAAACTAACAGTTGAAGCAAACAAACTGACACAAGAAGAAGACAGGCAAACGATTGAGGAGGAACAAGAAGACGATTCATATGTGCAACTGGACATCACAGAGGAAGAATCCTTATTTACATTCGGCGAGGAACTGTTAAAATAATGAACCTTATCCCAAACAGAGGGGGGGGGGGAGGTTGTAACAAAGTTACAAGCACCCCGCTACGGTACGACCCTGTGGGCCTAGGGCCAGGAGTAGGGAGAGCACCGCTTCCTGGTTCTAACACCCAATTCCTCGTCCTGGAGCGTTTGGCTTGTGCTCTCTGTACGATTGCCCGGTATTATCTCATCCCTGCACCACCCGATTACCTTCTTCGACGCCGCCACTCTCACCACCTCCCAGGAGTTATCTGCGACCATCCTGACGCCATCAGTTTTTCACAACCTGCTCTCGGGCTGAGCTGTCAAGATTCAACACCGCTAGTGGGCCAGCAGGACCCACCAACCTCTGTAAGTTAGGTTAAATAAAACAATTTACAGTTAACTCGCCCCTATGTTTCATTGACTTCACCCGCTTCTCGACGTTCCAAATCCTACCCTTCCTTTAATTTGCTGAGGTCCCTCACAACTTCAAACTGTTTGTATTATGTTTCTTCATCAGGACGGCAGTATACTACATAGCGATATTGTATACAATCTACAATATTCAACAACATTTAATTTCAGGTCTTGTAACGAGGTGGCTTACCACTCGTTGGGGATCCTCCCCTGACTTCATGCTTAAATTATTTAAAATGATCGCGACACATTCCAAGGCCAGCACGAACTTAGAGATTCAATTATTTAAGGAATGGGTCTGCGAGTGCAGTATGTGGATGAGTGTGAAACAAAGGAATTTTATTTATGTATAAGTTACTTTCTTTTGCATAAAGGGATGTTACCCATGTATACAATGTACACTTTAATTTAGGTTAGGGCTAGGTCACTTACGTATTAGGGCACCTGACGTCCTATCTTTGTTTCCTGGAGAGACCGGAGTCTCTCTCTGAATTTGAAGAAAACTTTGAAGTTCCTTTTATCACCGGAAACACCAACAAGGAAAAGAAGGAGGCCCTTCGCGATCTCCGCCCACAGGTTGATCTAATAACGAGGGACTGCCACCACACCACACACACGGTCCACTTTACCACGCACGTCGACCCGAGATTTAACCCATGTCATCCGGGGTTAAATCATTATTTATTACAACTGCAGAGTGCCGAAATAACAACCGGCTCGGCACCTGTCATTACAGACGGGCGACCATCTTTGTCACTACCGGCATACTAGACACGAGGTGACGATTTACGCACGTTTGTCAAGGGTGCTTAGGATGGAATCTATTCTACCGATGAGAGCTGGACGTGGATCGAAGGGGGGGGGGGGGAGCAAATACTGGACCTGGTCGAGGAGCGAGGTAGACGAGCGGGAAGCCGACGAGAGGACGCCAAGAAGTCAGTTTGTGTTGGTCGTTCACGAGGAATAGTGTGTTGCCTTGCCGTACCTTATCAATTTCCTATAAAGGAGTCGTTTGTTCTCTCTACGAAGCTTGGACTGAGGAGCATTGGTTTTCTCCGAAGGAAGAAAGGTAGGCGTTAGTCTGTTCCTCTATTATAATATAAGTGAGTTACTTGAGTCTGATTTGGATTTTGTCTTTATTTCTTGAAGATGTTTTAGTTTTACATTATTTTTGGGATAAAATGCCGTCATTTAATGTGTACGAGCTTTGAGTGAGTTTGTTCCCTTTGGTGGATTTTGAGAGTCGGTATATATTGTATGATACCCCTTTTCTTAGTTGTTAAGCATAATTACGAAAAATGTGAATTCTTTTTTTCTTTTAAGTTAAGCTTTTTCCGTTGTGCCTCTTTTTCTCTTATTACAGAAAGTTAGCGTCTGTCGAAAATAAAATGGCGGATTACCTAAAGTGTTCGAGGAACAAGTAACACCGTTATCAAGCTCCGCCCTTCAGGCAAACAAAAGTTTCCCATTCATTGTTCATTTCAACGCTTCCAACTTCATCTTTATATATTTTTCTACTTTTAATTAAGTCACTTATCAATATTTACCAAATTTAAATAAAATGGTTTAAGCGTTTTTGTCCCTCACGAAATCCCTCTTCCATGAGTCAGGGCAATTATTTCTAGTTATAACAAATTTTGAGAGTTTATTTTGTTCCTGTGAAACGACACCGAAAGGGGTGTCTGGCGCCTCAACATAGAGAAGGGTATGTCAAAAATTTTGTAGCGTCATTCTTCCTTTGCATCCCTCAAAGCTGGGATTGGCGTTATAGTTTTCATAAGTGAACAATTTTGGAGTGGATATCATAAATATTACAATGTTGTTTCACAGTCTTAAAAAATTTCTGCATTTCGAACAAGTTTACATTTTTGCAATTTGAATTGCGATTCCTGGACAAAGGCACTGCGGAGCAACAATATAACAGTAAAGTAATGAATAAAATAAAATAATACTCATGCAAATCATGTAAGAAAAGTATTGGAATTCACTAATTCAAAAATAATAAGAACAGATGCAATAGTTATTCCGCGTCTATTTTTATGTTGTGATATCCAGAAAATACATTAACCTAGACCGTAGAGGAAGGAGCAGCCCTATTCGACTTCTTGGCTTTTGCATGGCACGCATTCGTAAATATATGCGGTCCACTTGATGGTGCCAAAAAAAAAGACAGAGAGCGCGACCGTGCGTCAGCCCTGTTATAACATTATGTCATATGGAATATTGTACAAATAATTTTTAAAATGGCATTTTTCAATGAGAAAGATAATGATGAGACTATGGCAGTAAATTAACACACAGTTTAATAATGAAGAACGATAATAAACAACGATTCTAAGGTCGGACACCATTTTTGGAAGGCCAGATATAAAAAAAGTATTAAAGTTTGCAAATTTTCAAGAGTAGGTTGGAAAATAAATATCTATCTCTTTCATATGACTCGACTTTTATATAATTATAACTATTTGGTTAAGAGAAAATAAATAATCGTCCGATCACTGATACCTGTCCGGAGAATGGTGCACTTAACCAAGATATAATTTTCCGTATAGTGCGTCAAAGTAACTTGAATGATTAAAAAGTGCTAATAATAAAATCATTAAATAAATTAGTAATGTAATTAATGGAAAAAATAATTCACTTCCAAAAATAGTTTAAAAATTCATTTCTATCAGTGAAAATAATGATTAACAACTAACATTCTGTACCTAATATATATAATTATAAGTTTGTCATAAGGAAAACGGCGGGATTTCGCTGAGAGCGAGTGCTAATCTGAAGAACTGCATCCGCTCCCAGCGGAATCGCGGTAAAATTTTAGCTGTAACCACGTCTCACGACCGTCATATAGGTGGTTACAGTATGTGACGGATTCAATACGATGATCCTACAAAAGTTTCATAAACCCTGAGGACACGGAGCGACCCAAGGAAGATCGCCTTCTGCATCTCCTCAGCAATCGTCTCAGCATTTTGTTGACACGCAAGGATGCTTTTCAGGCTATTAACCAGTGAAAACTTGGCACCTCCAAAAGCGCCGATGATCAGGACGATTAGCTTAACAGAATATTTCGGGTATAACCGTATATAACCCTTACGAGGTCTTTATACCTCTCTTTCTTTTCATTCTCAGTGGCTATGATGTTTTTGTCAGCTGGTATCGAAAATTCGATAACGAACATGGTTCTCTTCTCGAAGTAAAGGAGAACTTTGTCAGGCCTTGAGTGCGCAACAGAAATAATTGTCGAGAATATGAAGTACCAGTATATGCGGCACTTCTCATTTTCGACAATTTACTCTATTTCCCTAGGAACATCTAGTGGGGGGGGGGGTATTAGGGTTGATGACGTCAGAGCGACACAGATGGTGATAAAGCACTGTTAGTGCCGCGGTCTTGACATGCAAAAATGAAACCCTGTGTGCCCGACTTCAATCCGGGTGATTCAAGGAAAGCAAACGTTAGCTCATACGACATCGATTGATCCTCTACATTTCTCTGGAAGATGCCGTGCATCTTCTTGTCAAGGAGCTATTCGCGAAAGTTTTTCTCCTGTGCTTTCTTAATCCGGGCCTTCAAGAGTCAGTACTCGAGATAGATAAGATTTGATGCAATTAGCTCACCCCTGATATTTAAGTCAAGGCCGAGTGTTTCAGCAGCCTCCTCCGCTGCTTTTTACAGAAACGCTCGTTTGCCCACTTCTTTGTGTTTCCTGTCCATTTGAAAAAGAGGGTCTCGTCCATTTGCGACTATATGTGCTATACCCAGAATAATTCTGTTGTGAAGACATTAAAGGTGTAGAATTCCGCGACCAACTTGACGGCGTGAGATGTAGAGTCACAGAACAGAAGACTTAAGGTGCATGCTTTTGTTTATGAGCCGACAGTTCGGAAGCCCAAATCTGCCGGATGAGACGTTTGTATCTACTTCGGAGAGTATCAAATTCCATTCCAATCTCCTGAGTATATTTTTCGACAATCCCTAGAGCTAGGTGTAGTTGCTTTTTATTTTTAGCATAGGTCTTAAGATCATCCATGTAAAACACATGAGTAGTCTTTTGCTTTTGATTTCGAGGTTTGCCGCAGAAGTACCCTTCGGAATGGGGATGTGCGAGAGATAGTGGCCATAAAGTGAGGCAAAAGACGAGTGGGCTCATGGTGTCGCCCTAAAAGACACCTCTCTGAAATGTGACAGTGTTAGTTGCCACAGGATTTTTTCCAGATGAGATAGTAAAACTGGTTTTCCAAAGCAGCATCAATCTCTCTATGCATCTCACGATGTGCGGATGAACCTTTAAGCTTTCCTACAGACAGCTGATAAGTCTATGGGAGGTTGAATCGAAAGCTTTCCAGTAATCAATCCAGGCCATCGATAGGAAGCGCTGGTAGGATGCTGCGTTATTGCAGATACATCTATCCATGAGCAGGTTTCGCCAAAATCCTGCTACGCCTTTCTTCGAGTCACGTTGTTCTTACATTTCTTGACCCACAGGTCCGATTTTATGAACAATCCTATCATTTAGGATGGCTCTGAAGATATTATACAGTGTGTTCAGACAACTGATTGGTGTGTCATTCTTCGGTTAGCTAAGTTGCCCATCTTCCGAATTAGTACTGAGCGCCCTTCCACCAACCACTCCGGAATAGGCTCTTCCGACTTTAGATATGAGGTGAAAATGCGGGCTAGATGCTGGTGGGTTGAAGGAAACCTCTCCCACCAGAAGGGTTTAATACCATCTGGTCCTGGCGCGGAATAGTTCTTCATGCCTCCTGATAGTTTTTTCTATCTATAGACTTCTCTCCTAATTGCTTCGACCTCATCTGGTTTGGGCGGATGTTCGGCAGTCTCTGGAGGATCTTGGAAGAGTCCAGATGGGTCAGAGAAAAACTGTTGGGTTTCTCTGTTCCACCTCTCCCTCCGCTGTAGACTTTTCCTAGCGCCAGATAGTACCCTTATTCTGTCAATAATATGCTGCCTGATGGTCAGCATGTGTCTTTTGGTCTTATGATCAGCTGTTGGTTTTTTTTACGGTTTGCATCCGCCAAAGCTCTCGCTGTATTATACACACTACAATTAATAGTCCAGAGGTCAGATTCTTCGGAAAAATCTCCACAAAGCGCGTCATCCAGTTATGCCAGATTCTCGCTGACCCATCGCGTCTCTTAAGCGATCTCCCTACTTCTGTCAAAAATTCACCAAAACGCGACGAGGTAGAGACAGTAGCTAGTGTCAGGACGCATTATAATCCTACCGAAGAAAGGCGACTTGTCCAACCCAGAGAATTAGAGGCCAATAGCTTGTTTGAACACGCTGCAGAAGATCTTCAAAGCTATCCTAAACGTCAGGATTGTTCGAAGAATTCGACCTGTGTGGAGAGATATGTATGAACAACGTGGCTGGAAAAAGGTGTGGCAGGCTGCCGAGAGAACCTGCTAATTGAAAGATGCGTTTGCAATGACGCAGCAGCTCAATAGCGCGGCCTGTCGATAAGCTGGATTGACTCCTAAAAAGCTTTCGATTCAACCTCCCATAGACTTATTATATGTCTGTTGGAAAGCTGGAAGGTTCCCCCGCACATATTGAGATGCATAGAGAGATTTATGCCCCTTTTGGAAAACTAAATTTACTATCTCATCTAGAAATTATCGTGTCTTTTTCTGCCACTATCTCTCACACTATGCGATTCTGGGTATCTGTACGGTGGTACCAATCATCTCGAGCATGTGGCCACTTATGTATTTCATATAGATAACCTGAAGATGTTTCAGGTTCAAAGCAGCTTCAGAGTCCTCTAAATATCGTCAGGACGTAACATTCGTGAAGGAGTCTCCGAAGCTTGCATGTCAGTTCCTCCGTTTCGCGATTATACATCCCACGACGTCAAGACGGGCGCGAACTTTTGAATCTGTAATGTTCTCATAACTTAATTTTTTTGGCCTCAATTTTTTAAAACCAGATGTGAAGAAAGTGCCTTACTCAATCTAGATGCCTTACTCCTCATTAAGAAAATAAACATAAAATTTCACAAAAATGTAGAAAATCAGTCCTTGTCGAAGGAGCAATCTTATGCTTTTCTCAGATCATTTGGACAAACATTCACAACGAGGTCTCCATAGACACACGGAGTGCAAAGTCGTTACAATAATTGCATCACACTAATAAAAAAATGTGTAAAACCCAAAAACTTACGTCTAACTTTCCGAATTCTAACGAATTTGGATAGATTAGTGAGCGGAAGTTTTAATTGATACTGCAGAATCCGTTGGGAATGACGTCCTTTGAACGACGCTTGTTTCAATGGCAGGTAGATCAATGAGACCAAGAGAGGCTCCTTCCTTGTAGAGGTTTGAGTAAGAGGTCCTCGGTATCGATACCAGGATCAATATTTACGGTGCATTGGTCCCACGCTATCCTCATTTATTAGCCAATGGTGCGCGCAATCGATCGTATGATCGAATTTTTCCGTCAGAGGCGTATCAATATAAATATTTCCCCGCAGTTCTGTGATTTAATTCTAATTATGAAAATATAACTGACCGTTTCAATACATCTCATTAATTAGGAATGATATGCAAGAGTAAAAGTAGAATGTGAGTAAATTGTAGCCAATTGAATGTTATTTTTAATATTGTGTTATATTTGTAGTTATTTGCATTGAAAAAAATAAAAAAAATATATTCTATGCTGGAAAGAAAATATTTCTTTAAAAATTATTAAAATCATGATTGAAAATGAAGTTTAAAAAAAAAACTCATTAATTTCTAATTATAATTTGAAATATAATTCACAAACTTATGGAAGAAATTAATAACGTTAACTGTCAAACAGGGCGAATCGTTACTTTATCGGCCTTATAAATAAATATATATTGATTTGTAAGAGACAAATATTGCTAGAAATGTCACCATCTGACATCGATCAAAGATTAGACTACTCAAACTTTCAAATAACCTAAATTCATAGATTCCAGGGCGACTCGCTACAAGGGAAATACATTATAAATAAGTTCAAAAAACGTTTTACAGTATCAAATATTTTAATTTCAGTAAAATTGGAGATAATTCAGAAAATTTTCAATCAGAGGAATTTCAAAGAATAGAAAAAAAAATTTTAATGAAAAAATTGCAATGAAATTGAGTTACTGGGAGTAAACGGAATTCAAAAACATTGCAACAAAACCAGTAGTGATTTTTTAATACTTCTATAGTAATATAGGCAATAATAACGAAAGAGCGTAAAAAGGAAATATAGGTTATATTCACATGTTACAGATGATTCTTGTTTCTTTGCTTATTACTATGATTTTTTGCTTCATTCGATATAAAAATATTTTAATAAGCGTTTATAGTGTTATTATTGATATTCAATAAAAAAAGTCAAGTTGTCTTTAATTCTTAATTTTTTCTTCTTTTAAGGCGCACAACCTTAACATTCGATTACCCTAAAGTTCGGGGTGCTGAAAATAATTCAGATGAAAACACGACGACGAACCGGCGAATCGTTCACATTAAGTGAACGAATCAGCTTAAGAATAGCTTGCTGGACTGCTGCGATTCCAGTATTATCACTGTTGAGGGAAGCTATATGGCGCGTTTGCACACTCTGTGATGCCAAAAACATTCAGAGTTTCAGCACGTTGTGCATCAATATTTGCGAAATAAAGCTGGCTACCTCCCGAAAACTGCATATGAAGGCAGAGCGCCTTCAGGATAAGGAGGAACATTAACATCCAGATTCCTCCTCAGCACCAAGATTTGGCTGAAATGGATGCCTTCCTTTGTGAGGATATTTTGGAGAAGTTCAACTTCTGGACCATAAATTGTTCAGTTTATGGTGCGGCGAGAGCTTTGGCTGATTCAAATCGAAGACTAAAACCGACGATAGATCAAAAGACCAAAAGACGCTTGCATCAACTGAACGAGAATATTGGATATGCAGGACAGAAGGCGTCTCATGTTCAGTGTGTGATTGATACTAAATAAGTAAAAGCTGCTGACAAACAAGCAGCACATTGTCAACAAAATACGAGTAAACAGAGAGCACGTGTATTATCCGTCCTCTTTGTACTTGTCTCATTTATCATCCGTCACTTACCGTTCAATGAAAAGGCATGTACAAAGTGCATACTGTGATGTGTCAGGTGATCCACCACGGAAGGCGGTAATCGCAACTACTTTTCCATCCCTTCCGTCCCTCCTTCTTCCGACTTCTACAAACGCATAGCCATGAAGCAGCCTCTAAAAGATGTGAATGAAACCACGTGCAGACCTATGCTAATGGCTGACATATAATGAAAAGAACAACTTTCCATTATAAAATTTCCAAAACTGAAAGCAACCCCTGCCGACCTGAAGGTCGGAACGCAGACCTGATAGCAGATGTCTATAGAGAATCGCTTTGGACGTAAAAATAATAATATACTAACTACGCTAGTGCGCATCGTGGCCTCTAGCTAGTTAGTATAGAACAAAATAAAATGTCCAGTCTCAAGGTGCAAATAATGGACGGAGAATGACGTGTGTCTACGGAAATCTATGAGAAAAATTATAAATTATGCTAGTGCGCATTATAGCCTCTACCTGGTCCCGTGATTTTTCAAAAGAACACATAAAATTACACTAAACTGAATCTGGTATGCATTGTAGTTGCCGGATTTAGTTTTGTAATTTTTAGTGTGATCTGATTTTTGAAATCAAATACGGTACGCATCGAGGCTGTGTTGCGACTTATATAATCAGAGCGTTGAGATTCATGAATAAATATAATAACTTATTATAGAAACACAATGTATTCAGGCTTTCAAATTGACATCATAAACACAATAGGTTGATTTTGACAGAACAGAATAGAATGAAACAAAAGGTTCACTTGAACATCCGTTCTTTTCTGAATTCAAATAACAAAATACTTGCGTACACAGGTCGCTAATTTTAATTTAAATTATATAAAGAAGTTTACCGTTCCAACACTTCCCCTTGATCTGAATACGTATTGAAATAGGCTTCACCCCAAGTGAAATTAAAAATTTAGAATTCTTAGGTTTGTTTAAGCCTTTAGTGAGAATATCAGCTGTCATTTTGTCCGTGCTTGAATAATAATCAATTATAATTTGTTCATTTCTTAGAGCTTCGTGATCAAAATGGTGATGAATTTCAATATGTTCAGTTCTTCCATTGTATACAGGGGTTTTCACTAATTTTAAAGCCCCCTGCTTATCTTTAAGTATAAGAACAAGAAATTCTTCAGATGGATGGCTTGTTTGGTTTTTTCTTTCAATGCCATATATTCGGCTTGTGTGCTGGACTCTGTACGTTTTTTTCGGGCTTTCCACCTGATTGCTGACCCGCTCAGTTTGAAAATGTATCCTGTAAAGAATGCGTTTAGCGGACATCCAATATTCGGAATTGTAGTTGTCAATGAATTCACTTAATGAGCTAACTGCATGAGCGATATCTGGACGAGTAGATATAGTAAGATACATGAGCGAATCGATTAAACTCCTATAAGGATAATTCTCAATAATTTGCTGTGAAGGTTGATCTGGCTTCATTAATTTCTTACTTCGATCCATTGGTTTTGCAACTACTTTTGAGTCCTTCATCCCAAAGTGATCCAGTACGTCCTCAATATATCGTTTTTGGCACATAGTGACCTTCCACTGGCTCTGAGTGAAGTCGATGCCCAAGCAATATCGAGTTTTTCCATGATTTGTCATTTCAAATACAGACGGTATCTGCTGATCGTTTGGCATAGTAAAAGGAAGGATCGGCTTCAGTGGGCTTCAATCCAGCTTCGCGAAGTTTCTGATCGAATTTCTTGTTCCACTGACGTCCAGATTGTCGAAGACCATACAAGGACTTTTTCAGCTGATGACTCTCATCTTCCCCTTCTTCGAGAGTTATCTGCGTTAGCATCTCTTCGAATAATTGAGGAAGCTGTATGAAAATTTGTTCTCCTAGATCGCCGTTTAAATAAGCAGTGGATACATCTAATTGATGAACCTCCATATCATATTGAACAGCAAGTGTCATTAGTAACCGCACTGAGTTCATACGTGCAACAGGAGAAAATGCTTCTTTGTCGTCCACGCCAGCACGTTGGTAGAAACCTTGATCTACTAATCGTGCTTTTTTTCCTGGAACGTTCCGCTTGAGTCTTGTTCATTACGCAGGATCATTATACATCCTATCAGGCGTCTCTATTTTAGTTCGTGAACTATTTCCCAGGTCTTGTTCTTCAGCAATGATCTGAATTCCTTCTTAATTGCATCCTTTCATCCTGCAACTTCGGAACTGGACATTGCATAATTGAACGGTACCTCAGAAAGGTTTTCTTCTTCAAGAATGATTCTGAATACCTCCAAATCGGAATTCTCTTCGAAATGTCTGAATTCTCCTGGATGTTGTTGTTCTCCTTCAAGGTTATCCAATTGATTTTCCTGTTTATTACTATTGTCCAATTGTTCTTCTACTCTTCGTACAGTTGGTTGGTACATTTTCCAGAACATGCTATTCTTGGCCTTCCTGGTCCTCTTCTGGCTGGTTGTACGGTCACCTCTACTACAGAATTCTCTAAGTTTTTGATTTTTTTTTCAATTATAGCTGGTTGAACATTTTATTTAATTTCTTGCCTCATTATGTGGTTAAACTCCAATTCCATTATTTTAGGTTCTGGAGTAGTTTCAAAGTACTTGAGATCTCTAGACGGATTCAATACTTATTCGTTGGCAAACTCTTCATACCTTGCTTGTTGGGATTCGTTCATTAATGTTACGTCCGTCGTAGCTTCCATTTTCTTTTCAAATTGGACCCAAACTCTGTAAGCAATACACTAATCTGAATAGCCGACGAATATTCCTTTTCTTTCTCGTGCATTGAATTTTCCCTTTCCTGGTCGATTATCTAAAGTGATTACTTTACAACCAAAAGGTCTAAAGTACGACAGAATTGGATAATTTACAGTCTATGATTTAAAGGGAATTTTACCTTCCAAAGAGTTTGAAGGACATCTATTTTTAATATGATTAACTTTGACGATAGCTTCTGCCGAGAATGATGGGGTAATTCCAGATTCTATAATGAAACACCGGGTAGTTTCGATGAGAGTTCGGTTGCTTCTCTCAACGATACCGTTTTGTTGCGGTGTGTAAGCACTTCTTATGCCGTTTTGTTCCAAGAAGTTGTCAAATTCCTGATTGCAGTATTCTTTCCCATTGTCTGTTTGTATACATTCTATGTTCTCTCCAGTGCAATTCTCGACGATTGCCTTGTACTTTTTGAATTCTTAAAGAACTTGATTCTTCTTGCGTAAAAATTATACTTCGCACCGTCGAGTTTTGTCGTCAACAAAAGTGGCTACATACCGCATCCCTCCATTTGATTGGCATTTTATTGGGCAACACAAATCCATATGAATCAGGTCCAAAATTTCAAATTCCCTTTCGGATATTTTAGGAGAAGCTTTTCGTATCATTTTTCCAAGTAGACAGACTTCACAAGGGGGATGTGATCCTTCTTATTGGAATATCTATCTATAGCCTGTTTATATTTTAAAATGTTTTTTATGCTGCGCTTATCTTGATGGTCCAATCGGTGATTCCAAATTTCCAGTTTTGTGGTAGATGATGCTTCGAAAGCTATACCTACACATTCGTCATGTTCTTGAAGATAGTAGAGATCATTGACTTGTTTAGCAACTGCTTTCACGTCCCCTGGAAGATTGATGACGGTGGCCTCGTGCTGATTAAAAATTACACGATGCTTTTTATCTGTTATTACAGCGACTGATAATAAATCTGCTATCAAGTCAAGTACACACTCCGTATCCTCTAAATTGATGATATTTTTAGAATGATCAACTAAAGTGGTTATTTCTTCTGTACGTTTCGCCTTGATTTCTGTTGATGCGTTGTTGGCCAGCTTCAAGATAAAATCATCAGGCTTCTTCATAGTTTCGAGTTTCTCAGCACTGTAGCACATGTGAGATGAACACCCACTATCTAGACAACATTTACTGTCACGACATATTTTCTCTTCTTGCAACGCTACCTGTTCCAATTCTCTACTTGTTGTGGATATAAAACTAACTTCTTCTACTTTTTTCACCGATTGTGATGAGCGTTAATCGATTTTTAGACAATCTGAAGCTTTATGCCCTTGTTGTTTGCATCGATGACATTTATATTTGAAATATTCCTTTGAATCGGTCCTACCATTGTTTCTGGAATCCTGGTTTCTCTGTGAATTCATTTTTCATCGTTCCTGTTGGCAACCATGGCGTTCTCCATAGTGGTGGCACTCCCATGTATAGTTTTGAAGGCATTACATTTTAGTGTGCGGGGGAAGCGCTAGGTGGCGCTGAGAGTCAGTAGAATGCAATGCGCATGTGCAACCATAATATTTTCAAATATTTCGAAATCTCGAAATTGGACATTATACGAAGTGTCAAATTGAATTTGTTGTGCTAACCTTGTTGTATAAAATTTTCTGCAAGTTCTGTTGTGTATATTGTTATATACGTACTGTGTGTACTATTTCGTGCTGATGCAAGGAAATGTGTTATTTGTTAAGTATTGAATTAAAAAAAAAGTACCATTTGGTTGAATTGAGGTTACTTTGTTGTTTTCATATTTCGAAGCAGTAACAAATACATTAAAAAGGGATATAAATAAAAGTATTTTTGAGATATTAGGAGGTTTTTTTCTCCAAGCAAGTTTATCGTTTGTAAAAATTTCTTTGTTAGAGAAATAAAAAATATTATTCTAAGACATAATCTCAAATGCAAAAGCCAATTAATCCTTTGCATTACAACAAATCATACTTCTAGTATTTAAATATATATTTTAAGTATGGAAAATCTTTTTATATTTATCAATTTTGATAATTTTGAAAGTTTATTTACACGAAATTAAGCGAAATTTAATATTTACGAGAATTTGGGGGAAGCAGAATTTGGAATGAATTGCTGTCAGGGATTTGTAGGTTCATTGACTTATAGTGTCCGGGGGAACCGCTAGATGGAGCTGATTTTGAAGCCAAGTCTTCAAAACGCTACATGGGAGTGCCACCACTATGGCGTTCTCCATTACTTCTTTTCATTCCCGTTTCCTGGAATCAAATTCTTCAATAATTGTAATTTTGAAATTTTCTGGATCGGGGAGGTCCTCTCTGGTTTCAATTGCACATCGAAATTTATCTCAAGACCTTGGTAAGCTCTATAGTAATAAATTAGAGAGGAGTTATTCATTCATTTCAATTTCATTCAGTTTATTCAAGGTCAATTGCTTGAATAAAAATCCCTTTCGAGCAGATCCTTTAGACTGATAGATCTATTCCTATTTTTGCCATACCTGGCGTGAAGTTTCGCATCCTTTAACTTGTTTCAGCCCTGACTGACTTATGACTACAATAAGATCAGACCTTGCTTTGCTGTCTGATAGATCCCATGCCTCCGCTGCCAGCTTTGATGCGTCATTTCCATCGACAATTTCTGATCTCGTCTTTTTTCCGTTCGCGTAGCCCCAGCTGTCATTTTTGATAAGCAGTGCCTGTGCTTGTAACTTCCAAGTTTCGTAATTATCCTTGGAAAACGGTTCAATACGAAAGCTTCAAGTAAACATTTCTACAGCAAAACTTATATAAGCCGAGCGTTGAGATTCATAAATAAATATACGTTAATTTATTATAGAAACACAATTTATTCAGGCTTTAAAATTGACATAATTAATACAGTGTATTTGTATTTTGTATTTATTCAAAAAAGTCCCTAGGGCTAAATAGCCCTCTAAGGAAAAAGATAATACAGGGTCATTACAAATTTGTGCAAGCACTGATCGGCAGTATACTTGATTAATCTTATAGTCTAATCTATAAACTAAATAAAATAAATAAATAGAGTCGAACTCATAATACTTATCAAATTAGGTATCATATTAATGCGTAGTAATTAACATTAGGTGATTATTTAGTAGTTCTTGTGCATGTTAAGGTAGAAATGAAGAGGGAAAAACTGTGTGTAAAAGAAATACTTTGCAAAAGGTAATGAAAACAAAAGGAAATTCGAAGATGAAATGTTTCAGAACTAAATATAAGAGTTTACCAGTAAGTAATTTCAAGAGTTGGTTTAGGAGTATTGCACAAATATTTGAAAAAGAGATTCTTGAAATGATACAAGGAAGGTGCACTTCTAATATCGTACGGTACTTTATTCCATAGCTGGGCACCTCTTACTATAAATGATCTTTGAAGTTGACATGTTCTGTGAAAAGGAATCTTAAGGATTTTATGTCTTTTACGAAGCTTAGACTGTGCTGGAAGGTCTCTATCTACAAATTGGAAAAGGTTAAATAGATACTGCGGAGCTTTGTTCTGAAAAAGAGTATAGAGAAAATTACCCATAAATAATTGTTAAATAATAACCAGCCCTATGTCTGTATGAAGTTATGTGTTCGTATTTAGGCAAATTGTAGATAAAGCGAACGCAGGCGTTTAACGCACGCTCGAGCTTTAAATTTCAATCATCGGACAAACCATCGTATACCAAATAACCGTATTCAAAGTGGGAAAGGATTAGACTCTTAACCAAAAGTGTCCGAGTAGAGGTAGGTAAAGAGTTCTTATTCCTATATAGTTGCTGTAGAATACTGTACGTTTTCCTCAAGATGCTCTGTACCTGTTCTTTCCAAGACAAGGTACGGTTATGAAAATATCCCAGATCTTTAACTACTTCCGAGAAAGGGATAGCGAGATTCTCGATACGAAGTGGTGGAAAAGATGCCAAAGTTTCAAGTGACGGAGATGAAGTAGGTCCGACAACAATTGCCTGAGTTTTGCCCGGGTTAAGAGTAAGTGCGTTCTTCCAGGCCCAGAGGATAAAGCGATCGATATCCTCCTGGACTAGAACGAGAAATGTACTTAGTGTAGAAATTGGTCCCGATAAGTAAATTTTAAAATCGTCAGCATATTTGTGGTAGCTGCAATGTAGAAGTTCACTTCCAAGGTCAGAAGTGAACAAATTGAAGAGGAGGGGTGCCAGAATGGAGCCCTGAGGAACCCCACACTTGACTTCCCACCAGTCAGAAAGCTCACCACTACTATTAATAATTCTGTGAGACGGGTTACTAAAATAGGATTTAAACCACTTGATAACAGAGTTTGACACGTTAAAGGATTTTAACTTCTGTAGGAGTAACTTATGATTGACCATATCAAAAGCCCTCGAAAAATCAAACAGAACAACAATCGTGATCTCCCTATTATCTATTGCTAATTTGAGATCCGTCGTTACTTTAAGGGAAGCAGTAAGCGTGCTATGTTTCGCCCTAAAACCTGATTGCATTGGGTCACTAGCCCTAGATATTTCGAGAAATTTGGAAAGTTGCAGGTGAACAATTTTTTCAAGTGGCTTAGATAGTGCACATAAAATAGAAATCGGCCGAAAATCTTTCGGGGAAGTAGGTTTAGAAATTTTGGGAATGGGGCAAATAACAGCGTTTTTCCAGATATCTGGGAAGATACCGACTTGAAGGGAAGCATTATAGATATGCAATAGACTAGGAAAGATAATTGGAAATGCAAGTTTAATCATTTTTATTGATATTCCATCAGTTCCAATGGCATTTGATTTGATTTCAAGTGTTTTTTCCAAAAGTATTTCAGGTGTGATGTCATCGAAAAAGAAGTCAGAGTCATTAAATGTTGAATTAAGAGGGGTAGTGGAAGATGATAAGTCTGGAACTGGGAATGTAAAAAAAGTCTTTAAAAGGTCATCAGGCGGAAAATTACTATCTATAGATTCGTGCTTGGGCGCGATTAGGTGTAAACGTCTAAGGAGATGCCAAATGTCCTCTTTTTTGTCTCTGTGTGCAATCTCGTTATAATTGTATTGATTAAACGCATCTCTAATCTTAGTTTGAACTAAGTTCCTTAGTTAAATTGGGCTTGTATCATACTACTTTTTGTTCTTTTTGCAAGTCGGCGCTTGCCATCACGTTCCCTCATCAGATTTTTAATTTCAGATGTGATCCAGGGGGCAGCTTTATTCAAGTTTTTAGGAACGTGTAGCGGAGAAAATTTATTGAATGCGGAGACTAGGTAATTAGTCAGAGCGTCGATTTTATTATTTATATTTGTATCTAGTAATATTTTTTACCAATCATACGTCATTAGATGTTCGTGGAATGTGTGTTCATCAATTTTAGAAAGATTCCGCACCAGTCTTTGGGTTGGTTTTGAATTTAGATTATAGGAAAATTTGAAGATAATGTTAATCAAGTCGTGGTTAGTGAGAAAAGGAATAGTATGTTTTTCGTAGGAAACAACCTTATCAATATCGTCTACAATCATCAGGTCAATACGAGTACTGGAACGATCAGTGTGGTGAGTAGAATCATGAGGTACAATCGAGAGTCCTGAAGAGTATACCAATGATGTTAGATATTTAGAATGATTGGAATTGAGATTTAGGTTAGTGTTAAAATCTCCAGTAAGGATAATGTTAATAAAGTAAGGAATAAATGAAAAAATTACCGATTCAAGCTCTGTGCCATAGGAGGCATTGGGGGATTTATAAACTACTCCCACTAAAACACTATCAGAAGTTGACTTAACTTCAACAAAGAGAAATTCGGTCGTGGGGTAAGTAGCTACTGAACTCACACCAACCACAGTCCCATTCAGACTATCATGTATAAAAAGACAAACTCCACCACCCCTTCTCTCGTCTCTGTCTCTTAGAAAGAGCGAATAGTTATCAATTGCAACGATGCTAGAGGATAAATTGGGAGTTAACCAGGACTCAGAAACAGCTATTATATGGTAGGAACTTTTACTGAAAAAATGCTTGAATTCTTGAAAATGTGCCAAGAGAGACTGGGCGTTCACGTGACAAATGCTTAAGGTATCCATAGATATATTAAGAGAAATATTTTATAGAAAAACAATTCAAAAATGGGAAACTCACGCAACACACGTAAAAATTGACTGAGACAAAAAACCATTATCAACACAAACCAAACTAAGTAAGTACAATTCAAATTAGAATATCGGCAATGAATACAAGTAAAAAAGATAATAACAGAATAATAAATAATGTCGAAAACAGTGTCGTAGAATCCTAGACAAATTCTCAACAAATGTGGACATAATTTCGTAAATCGATATCCGGACATCCGGAGAGCTGTGAATATTGAGATGAAATTAGAACATTTAAGGTATCCAAAGCACACAATTAAACCTAATAGTATACAATTACTTTCAGAAAGACCAGTATCAAGATCAATAACTACCATTTTAAATATGATATCATGTTTGCTATCTGAAGATACATATGTACAAGGTATAAAAAACTGAAAAATGTCCATTAGGCACCGACACACCGAGTCCGAATACAATATTTTGGTTTTGACAGAACAGAATAGAATAAAACAAAAGCTTCACTTGAACATTCATTCTGTTCTTAATTTAAATAACAAAATACTTGTGTACACAGATCGCTAATTTAGAATTGAATTATATGAAGAAGTTTACTATCCAACAGGCTGCTAGACCAGTTTTCTAAAATTCAATCTAAGTGCGATTAAGTGCTAGGCGATGGCCTAGGCGTAACCATGAGCTCCCTACTCTTTTGCACTACACTGCTGCTACTATCTCTCGCACTACGCAATTCTCCTCGGTTAAGAAGAGTGCAAAGATTCATCTGAAGCAAGGATGATTTACTAACGTTCCCGGGGACACTGAGCTTGTTGAGATGAATGTTATTAGACATCTTGACATTAGAGAGACCTGTACATACCTAAGCATCCTTCAGAGCCACATTCAGGACATGACATCAGTGAAGGTACATATCTCTCCAAAGCAGAAGCAATTGTTTTATTCGCCTATCATGGTTGTCGTCCCGGTTCTACTACTCGATTGAGTAGTTCTATGGGCGAGGCACGAGCTTATGGCCCTCTATTTCGCCACGCGTAAGATCATGCATATACAGAAGAGCCGTCAGGGCGGGCGCGGACTTCTGAATCTACAATGTCTTCATAACCGAATTATTCTGGGTACAGCTTACATCGTTGCAAATGGAACAGATCGTCTCCTAAAAATAATCAGGAAACATGAGATGACTGACACACGAACGTTCCTTCACAATGCCGCGGATCAGCTGACTGAGACCCTTGACCTAACTTTTAGCTATAGAGTCACAAGCTTTTTTAAAACATACAAAATTAACAATTTTTCACATTTCCATACGTTCTTTTCCAATTCTTAGCCAAAGTAGGATAAATCTTCATATTTCCGTATCAGGCTACAGATTTCGATGAGTTTTGTTGATAAACAGTAGGTCTCAACTAACATTTGATCTGCTATGGGGCACAAACTTTTTTTAAAGCATCTACAATCAACGATTTTTGAAATTTCATTACCTTTTTTTCTATTTTAGGGTCGAACTACGATAAATCCTTATATTTTTGTATTTAGCTGCGGATCCTGATGAGACTTTTTGAAAAACATGAGTCGCTGAAGTTATACAAGCTTTGATATTCCAGTATCCGGCTACGGATTTTGATGATATTTTTTTCACAAACACTAGGCGTTTACTAACATCGATCTGCTATAGGGACACAACCATTTTTCAAAATGTTTGAGAAAGTTGTATTCAGCTGCGCATTCTAATGAGGTTTGGTAAAATACTTTAAGCTAATTCTTGGTTGAAACTTATCAAATCTGGATCTCTTTGTAAGCGGCAGCCGATTTTAATGGGGCTTGGTGAAAGATATTAGGCCTTTATTCCAACTCGATCTATTACAGGGATGCAAACGTTTTTTAAAACGTTAAATATTTACGATTTTTCACATTTTCTCCAAAAATTTTTAATTCGTGATTGAACTTAGTGAAATTTTTAACTTTTGGTATCTGGTCGGGGTTTTTATGAGACTTGCTGAAACCCTTCAGGTTTTTTTGACACTCAATCTGCATCCCTACAGCAGATCAAGTTTAAGTAAAATCCTAAAGTTTTTCAAGAAGTCTCATCAGGAGCCGTAGCCGGCTACGGAAATATAAAGATTTATTCTACTGCAGCTAAGAATTAGAAAAGTAGGTTTGGAAATGTGAAAAATTATTGATTTTATATGTTTTTAAAAAAGCTTGTGTCCTTATAGCAGATCGATTTTCGGTAAAACCTAAAGTTCTTGAACAAGTATTATATTTGTATTATATTATATAATATAATAGCCTGTTGGTTACTTGGATCTTTCCATACTCTAGTATTGGTCTGATGCGATACCACGCTGAAAACACCAGTTCTCGTAAGATCACTGAAGTTAAGCATTGTTGGGCGCGGTTAGTACTTGGATGGGTAACCGTTCAGGAATACCTGCGTGCTGTTGGCCCGTCGTGGGTGTGGTGGGCCCACATTGGTAGTAAATATCCACCTAGAAACACTACCCGAATCGGGTAGTGAGGCAATGAACTTTCGAGTTCGAACTGCTAATCTATGTATGTATGTATATTATATTTGATTGCTTCCAGGAGTCTGGAGAGAATCTTAAGAGACAAGCAATTGACAAAATTGAAAATCTTGTACTCAGTAAGATCCAGTTATAACATTATGCTGATGATGCTTAAAAATTGTCGTATCGAATGTGAATTAATGAATACAAACGTACAAGTTAGCCCGAGGCTGATCATAAGGAGGATCTAAATATTTATGCATTTCTTGTTTTTAGACAATCCATACCGACGTATGGACGTATGAAGGTTATGAAAATCATAAAATCATTTGATTGAATGATATGCAGATAATTCAGAGCTCTTAAAATTCTTGAAACTGTACTTTGTGGTATACCATGTTCCCTTTCAATTTGGCGAGTACTCGCTTGTGGATCCAGATGAACAATTGCTAGAATAGTTACAGCACGCGCATCATTTTCGTTATACTCGTGATGTCGGCGTTGACGAACAAGATGTCCATTGCGTGCTCTTTCAGCAAAACTTCGTATCGTCACATTTGTAGGATGTCTTCTGCCTGGAAACCATTCAGCATAAAGTCCTGATGCAGCGGCGTAACTGTTATGACATTCCCCTAAAACTAATATCATATCAAAAATTTCATTAGGAAGATAATCACTTATAATGCAAGATTTGTTTATAATATCTGCTTTCTATCTTATCCCGACTGTTTACTTATATTAGCCCTTAACACCAACATAAACGATCGCAGCAGTCGTCATTTGTTTGTCGCGTGTGCACCAAAACAGAAAACGATCGCAGCAATATTCATTTGTTTGGAAACCTGCATTTTTGAGTTCTCAAGTCAGTAGAACAAATACTTTTACATTTACACTACAGGATTTGATAAAGATGAAACACTTATTCACAAAAGTTTGATTTACTTTTAGCATTTTCCAGGAACAACGTCGTGGACGTAGTAAATTCTGTTCCCTTTGGGGTGCTTGACTTCTTTTTTCCTGGGTAATGCTAAAAGTAAATCAAACTTTTGTAAGAAAACGGCAACTTCTTTATTTAAAAAAATGACATCGACCTTCATAAACCTGGAAAATACACTTGAAGGTAAATTTAGTCAAGGTCGTCGAAATGAGTGCAACTTATCTTGTACTTGTTAAAGGCGCCTTCAACGTTGAGACTTCCCAGAAAACCAGTAAATTGAAAAAAAGCTTCTCAGCGCTTTTTAAATAATTGACCTTGATATGTCCTTCTGCAGGTCAACATGAAAGATTTTCAAATACCAATTTTCACGTAGAATTTCCCGTTCTTTACGAGTCCGCAGTCTGAAATAGAGATTTCTATTTTAAAAAATCGTCTTGACCTTTAAATGACCTTGAAAATTGACCTGAAGGTCGTGGTTGACAAGGTGGTCAAGGTGGTTCACATTTTTACATTTTATCGACTTTTATAAAGCATTTAAAACGTTTGCATTACCCAGAAACCCACGTAAATTCAGAAAAAGGGCATCTGATCGTTTTTGTACATTTGAGCTCTTCAAGACCACAGAAAACAAAATTTCTAGATACATTTTTGACGTAAAATTTTCCGCTCTATTCAAATCTGCAGTCAAAAATAGGGGTTTCCATTTAAAAAATCGCGTTGACCTTGAAATAATCTTGAAAATTGACTTCAAGGTCAAAATCAATGATACAGATAAATGGCCCCCTATGTCCTGGTCAACTTTTGTATGAACCGTTTTTTATGTCGATCGGTTAGTTTAGAAGATATTTGGGATTATAGAGTAAAATGGGTCACATATATGAAACTTTATTCTTTATGATTGTGTTACAGATTGATGTGTACTTAAGCAAGCGTTGGGTGCAGGACAAGATCAAATGTGTTGATCATGCCCTGTGTCAACCTAGCTAGACCATTTAAAAAATTCATAGTCCAAATTGACACGGTCCCATTGTATCGACGTCTTCTTCTCGACGATCTTCCCGTAGTTATATTCTTATTGTTTATCTAGGAATTTCTCCTGGAGTTTAAACAGTCGTTTGTGGAATGGTGTCTGGTCGATCATTTCCCATAAGTCCTTAGATGGAAATGTGCTTGGGAGCCCGCCTGTATTCTTAATTATTTTTCTTAGAGTCACCTCTAGTTTCTTAACCGAGCTTTTGCTCAGCCTGTTGGCTACTTGGATCTTTCCATACTCTAGTATTGGTCTGATGCAAGTGTTGATAATAAGGAGTTTAACGCCCTCATCCACGCTGCTATGCCTACCAATAATTGGGTTATTTGCGAATGCAGCTCTTTTTGATTTCAAACAGGCTTCATCTAAATGAGTTTTCATTGACAGACTTTTGTCTAATTTGATACCCAAGTAGTTCATTTTTTTCTGTAGTTTGATGTTGTCCCCGCCGACTTGGAGGTTGGTGAATTGATGTATTTTCTGTGTAAAAATTATAGCCTCAGTTCTCGTGACGTTACACTTGAACTCCATTCCTTGTAGTAATTGATGAGCTCCTCTGCGGCCCATTCAGCTCTTCTTTTTGCAAACACTGGTTTGCTGGCTCTGTTCAGGACACAGAGATCATCTGCATACTGTGAGATCATAGTATTTGGAATAAGTTTCACTGGAAGATCAGCCATGTATAGATTGAAGATAACTGGGCCTAGAACCGAACCTTGTGGAACTCCATGTGGTACCTGGTGGATTTTCCCAAATATATTAAGGTACTTCCCTGCAACAGTTCTGTCTTCAAGGTAGTTTTGAATAATTCGAATAACATTAGCTGGCATTTCCATTCTGTCTATTTTGATTAGGAGGCCTTCGTGGTTTATTGAGTCAAATGCCTTGGAGCGATCAGTACTAATTACGGATGTTGACTCCCCATTTCTAATTCCCTCACTGATGTGACTGAGAGTCCTTAGCGCTTGTGTTTGAGTTCCTTTCCCTTTGCCAAATCCGTGTGGGAATGGCGGGATTACCTTGTCGATGGCTTTGCGCATTCTTGTTATTAGGATTTTCTCTAGGAACTTACCCATAATATTCAGCAGTGTGATGGGTCTGTAGGACTTATAGTCTTTGCCTTTCTTATGTAAGTTGTTAAATCATTATCTCATCTGTTCCTGGTGCCTTGTTATTTTTAAAAGTTCTCATTATTTTGGCTACCTCTACTACATCTGTTCTCTCCAGTTGTTGGAATGGGGTGGCAGTGAGTTCGCATTCAGCCTTCTTTGAAATTTCGGCCTCTTTCACTATAGCGGAGTCCAATAGTTTATCAATTGTTTCTTCTATAGAATTTGTGTCTGGAAAAATCGGTAACACCATATCAGGTCTCTTGAGAGATTTTTGTATTCTCCAAAGCTTACGTCGGTAATCTTCGTCGCTTTTGAGGATGTTAGTCCAACTGTTCTCGTTCCAGTCGTCTATTACCATATCTGCTTCCTTTTTTACCCTCTCGTATTCCACTCTGATTTTATTGGATAGCACTCTGCCATTCAGTCTTCGCAGTTTGCTTCGTTTCCTGATCTTCTCAGCTTTCTTGTTTCTGCCTCTTGTTGGAACGTAGATTGCATATAAATCAAGTTTATTATTGCCTTTAATGATTAGTGTAATTCCAATTATTTCTATATGATCACTGATATTGATTCAATTGAAGCTGTTTAAAATCTTGCCGTTCCATTTTATATGATTGGCAATATACTGATTCATTCCTAGGTATTTGTCCAGTTTGGTGGATAGTTTCAAGAATCCTTGTATATTATTTTTGGCTTTGGACTTGATTTCATTAAGTATAATTATGTCGGGTTTATTTTTGGCAATCATTGGCCATACCACGCTGAAAAAACCAGTTCTCGTCAGATCACTGAAGTTAAGCAGCGTTGGGCGCGGTTAGTACTTGGATGGGTGACTATTCGAGAATACTGCGTGCTGTTGGCCCACCGTGGGTGTGGTGAGTCCACACTTGTAGTAGTTATTTACTGCAAGAAACTATCCACCTAGAAACACTACCCGAATCGGGTAGTGTCACGCCTACCCTGAAAGGGAAATGGCTTAATGGTATACATACATTTGTAGAATTTCAGACTTCCCTCTACGTATGCCATTAATATTATAGTGAAGTATCTTAAGGCCTGCTGTTGTTAATTCCTCTCAAAATCTTGTGTATCGCATGCAGCTCCTCTTGAAAATTTTCTAAAGCGTCGATTAATGCACTAGTCACCCCATTGGATGTTCTGTTGTTGTTGAGTGTTTTATTGCTGTTCGCTCTTGAAATCTTTAATTTGTCGGCATTTGATGTCTTTTGTGCATAGGAAACTCCTTCCTTCACTCTGGCTTTTTCCAAGGCTCTGATGGTCTTACCATTTGCTTCTCCTCTTTGTAAAGATGTGGTTGTCACATCATCTCTCATTCGAGTAGTTTTGACTCCTTTGCCAAAATTGTTCCGGTTGAAATTTTCCCGTCTCTGCTGGGCTCTTTGTATTTCTTTCTGGAAAAGTGGGCATATTGCTTTGTTTGCTTCGTGTCCTTCCTGTGAAAAATTGATCCAAACATCAACGCTGACGCCCTTCTTGTTGGTTTTTCGTGTTGTCAGTGAGACTTGTGCTCTGCCACAGTGAGCTTTGATGTGGCAAAACTAGCATTTTTTGCACTGTGTCACTGCTGTACTCTTAGTTTTATAATTAGTGATTTTAATTTGTTGGCATAGTATATTTCTGATCCCCTTGATTTCCAAGGTAGGGATCTGTTTATCGAATATAAATAGAAGTGAATACTTGTTTTCAAACTGAATTGCTCTGGTTAGGCTAAAGCCATATCTGGACACTATATTTGCTTTGATGTATTCTTCTTCAAGACCCATTGAATAGAAGTACTTGACGAAAAATGTTTGGCTTTTTTATTTTCCCTTTTTATACCATGCGTAAAATATTCTACTTTACTGTTATTTAGAACTTTAATGAACTTTTCATGGTTTTCAATGTTATCTGCCTTCAGGTATGCTCTGCCGGCTGTTCGGTCGAATTTAATCGTGACCTTAGTTCACGCTGCTAGGTCGGTTAGTTTCTTGATTCCCTCGCCTGATTGGAGTTGTTTATTTATGATGGTAATGGGAGGTGGTGTGTATTTCTTACCACTAACAATTACCTCCTGTTCTCCTGATTCTTGTTCGTCAGTTACCATATCAATCTCATTATTCTCAGTCGACAACAGAAGTAGGTTCAGCGCATCACCACTGCTGCCGCCCGGCGCCTCTGTTTTAAGAATTTGCTCGTACCTGTTGTTAGGCGGAATGACTTGCATTTTTCCGGGCGTCTTACCTGTGCTTCTTGCTCTTTGTTTCTTAAGACTAACTGTAGAGTCGTCCGATTCAGGGTCTGACCGGATCATGTTTCTTTTTTTAATTTGTCCCTGTTTGGATATAACTTTCCCCTGAGGTACACTTGTAATTCTGAACATTTTTTCGTTTACATCTTCGTTGCACTTGCACTTGTTGAGTTTCCACTGTGTAAATTCACTTTGAGTCACTCCCTTCACTTTTGCCTTTTGGCCACAATTTTTGCATGCGTTTGAGCTGTACATCGTTTTGGCGTTTTCTTCCTCGTGTAGAATGTAACGAGGTTGAATCTAATTCCTTTCAGTCCTTGCTTCATCACTGGATATGTTTTATAACAAAATATTTGTCCACACTTGCACTGTTTGATCACCTGCCCAAATTGACCTGTATACATTAAGCCTTCCGAGAAGAAGGGCCCACCAAACTCGCAATCGAAAACCTTTCCGAAGGGGGCATTGAGGGTTTCCTCTACCACCTCTCTCATCTTGGCAGAGCAGCGCACAGTTACGTCCGCACTCTATGGCTGCTCGAGCCAGACTCCTGCAATCCGACAATAAAATTAATAAATATTCCAAATTTTGGAATAACATATTGGAAATGAAATCAAGCAGTGAATTCGACAGTGCTACATCCATACTATATAATATCAAGATATAATAGGAGGGGGTACGGGCGGGGAAATTAAAAGTAGGTATAATTATTCATTAAATATATCATATACAGGATGTCCCAATATTCAAGAAACATTTTTGTATTTTTTAATTCTAAAAGAAATATGAAGTCGAAAATAATAATGACTTTTTTTGCAAAAGTTCATTATTACTGGGTAATTAACAATTAAAGATTATCCAATCAGAAGCACGCGTTAGATGGTTGAAATCCATGTTCCATCTACGATCGTGTGTGCATAAACAATTTAAGTCGCATAATATCCCCTTCTGTTTGCTTTTCAAGTAGGTTGTGACTCTCTGGTGCAGCTTCACACTTCGATGAGATACAAAATTAAACAATAACCCTTTTCCAATCAACGAAAATAGTCAACATTCCTACGAATTCCTAAGAATTCAGAATTGACTAGAATTCTCCTGAATTATGAATAATTTTCTTGAATTCCGTAGAATTCTCTTGACTTCAACAGAATTCTTTCAAATTCAGGAAAATTCTCTGTAATTCTGTATAAATATCTCGTGAATTTCAAAGATTTCTCTTGAATTCAGTAGAATTTTCTCAAATTCAGCAGAATTCTCTTGAATTTAGAATAATTCTCTCAAAATTTATATACTTATCTTTAAATTCTGTAGAATTATCTTGAATTGAGTAGAAACCTCTCCAAGTCAGTAAAATTGTCTTGAATGATGTAGAATTCTCCAGAATTGTATAGAATTCTCCAGAATTGTGTAGAATTCTTCAGAATTGTACAGAATCCTCCAGAATCATGTAGAATTCTCCAAACTTCAGTACAATTATTATAAGTCAGCCAGAATTCTTTTAAAATCTGTAAAATTATTCTGAATTTTGTATCAATATCTCATCAATTCAATATAATTCTCTTGAATTATGTTGAATTATCTTGAGTTCAGTAGATCTCTCTTGAATTCTGCAGTTATCTTGAATTTCGCAGAATTATTTACCCCAGACACTCTTCGGGTAAGAAGGAGTTGATTGAGACGCATATACTTGCGTTTAAAAAAAACGGACATTTCAATGCCTTTAAATGCGTACAAATTCCATTTTTGTCCGAAATTCCCTTGAATGCGCTATACGGTATAAAACTGTTTTCGTTTGAATTATTTTAATGCGGGTAAACTTCAAGGCATTAAAGTGATTTGCTTGTAATATATGCGAATGAGTTTATGCCATTTAATGCCATTAAATGCTACTCGGCAAACGGCCCAATCGTATGCCATGCAATGCCTTTCATGAAGCAAGTATCGTATAGTGTCAATGCTATTTAATGCTGTCGACAAAATATTGAATAGAATCAATGCCAGTATATGTGTCCCAATTACATCGTTACGCCGTTACAGTTTACTTACGTAATAATGCAACAAAATTGTCATAGTTCATGCGTGTAACTAAGTTACAAAACAAATTTGACATTCTTTCTCTATAATTATGTGTTATATAATATAACCAGATATAACAATGTTACCCCGTTTTTTACGGAGAAGTTACACAACGTGTTAGCTGGGAGAGCCCCCGTAGCGAAGGTTTCTACTTTCAAACCCTCCCTTTCTTCCCCGCTCCTTGGCTTCAACCCTCTTATCGCGATATTATTTCTACTTTCTGCCTTTTCTTTTCTCTCCATTCTTAACTTAATTTCGTCTAACCTTCCCCTAAGCTCCACCTCCTCCTCTTATTTTCTGATCCATGTCACTTTCTCTTCTATCATTTTTTCTACCTTCTCCCAAGTCTCTTTCTGCTTGTCCTCTCCCCTGCCACCTACTTACTTGTCCGACCTGCCGTCTACCTTCTCGAACCTTTTTTTTTGTTCTTTCATCCACACCTTAATCTCCCATTTCTCATCTCGAATCCTCCCTCATTCCTTCCAACTGCTCTTTAGTCCCCCTCATGTCTTCCCTCAGTTCGCTGTATTTTCCTATCAGCATCCCTAGCGCATCCTTTTTCGCCTGCCCCTCCATTTCTGAGGGCGACCCACGTGTCCTACCCCTGTTCTTAAAAAGACTCTCTACCGCGGTTTTCTCCGGGCTCTCTTCACTATCTCTCTTTCTTTTCTGTATGGACAGCTCTCCCCCCTCACTTGCGCTAAACTCTCTCTCTCTTGTTTTCCCGCTTGCCTCGCTCCTCCAGTCCAGCTTCTTTCCCTTCCTACCCTCACCGCTAGACACGAGGCCACGCGCCGCTACCCGCAGTGGCATGTAGAAAGATCCCTCCCCGCACTACCAGAACTCTCGCTGACTCCCTCCAGCTCTCCCAAGGCCCTGCAGACACCCCTTTCGCTCCCTTGATATCACCCAACACTACGAGAGGCACCCTTGTCTCCCTCGGAGGCCAAAACTTCTGACCACAAACTCACCCGACCCCTTGAAAACCTAACCTTACTTTCTCTATTTCACCTAATACCACCTCACATACATGCTGAAAATTAATTTTTCTCTCTCCAATTCACTCCAAACAACCTTATTCACACCTTCAATACAAATTCCGTAAAACACTCTCACTATCTGTCAGCTAACACGTTCTAACTATCACCACCAACATGCAAGTCCCACGAGGAGAAAAGAGAAAAGGTGTGTGCACCATGTGGTAAAACAATCGTCTTTAAAAAGAAAAAATCATATTTCTTCCGTATGACCGAAAATTATGAGAAGCATTCAAAAATGTAAACCAATAAAGATTTCAAAATGTCCAATAAGAAGTTTTCATTGAGCATCTGAAATACATGTTGTCTGACCCTTGTCGAGTATGAAAAAATAACTGTGAAAACCTCTACCAACCATGCCAAATTGTCAGGAAAAAATATTTTCAAAACAAACCATGGCCAACGGCAATGATTGTAACAGTTACATACTCTATAATGGACTTTATGCTACAAGTATTATGCGGATACAAATACTGAAAAAACCAATGATGTTTCAATAAATTTGATTTAAACTTGCAAAAAGTGTTTTCAATAGCTAAGAAAAGGTATAAAACATTCTTGTGGCAATTCGGTAAAGGCTTCGAAAAATGTGAAGAAAATTTTACAAAAACTTCTAGAGAAGCATCAAGAGGTAGTTGTGGTTTCTATTCTGAAACAAATAAGTGATACCTAAACCGTCACTAGCGGTAGTAGTAAGCAGCGATAAGGTTAATTGAATTTTAGTACTTTCAGTTCTGAGACAAGAATTGTTCTGAATCTGAAGAAAAACCAAAAAGTATTATTTTTTGTTGAAAGCTTAGACAATTGTCAAGTCAATATTGATGCATAATTTAATGAGATGAAAAAATTGACAAACTTCTTGAGATCGACTGCCCGTAAACAATATGTGCCTGCATAGTATAAAAAACATATTTATCAACAGTCAAAAAAGTTACAAGATGTTTACAAAGATGGCATATTTGAATTCAAAACTGAAAATAAGGCAACAAAAGAAAAAAGACTTGTTGTTTGGGCTTATGCTGAGGAACTATTGGAAGCTGTTGTGAAAGAGCAAATCCTGTTTGGCAATTACGTCTTAAACGTTATGGCTGATTGTTTTCAAGGTATTTTTTTTAAATCTGCATGAAAGTACTCCCAGAAAATTACAACCTGAATTAGAGTGTTGTGACGGTCCAGTCTATTCTCATAATCTTTAAATATAAAAAGAATTATCAAATTTAATCTTTACAATATTAAGGGATGGGCCACAATTAAAATAGGTACGCCCGTAACTCAAAGAAGAATTTTCAATGTAGAAAGTCAAATGGAGCGTAACAATGACTGAAAATTATGTAACCGATAATTCACTCGTTCACTACTTCCAAGAGCCTCAGGGTGGAGAGACGTGTTTGGTCTCTGCTCCATTCAGGAAAAACTTAAATCACATTCATCATTTGGCGTCATACGAATTTCTTTCCAGGAAACCTACTCTTTTGTGATTCTCTTTGTTTTTGAAAAATTATCCTTATTCGTTTTGGAATTGGATAATCAACGTGAGTTTGTGGGGAATTTAATAATTAAAAGAATGTAAAAGTGTGTGATCGTTGTAACGACCCTGCACCTTATGTAATTATAAGGACCTCGTTGTGCGGGTAGATTTAAATAAAGTTAAAATATGTGACTCCTCGTAAAAAATTTGCACCTTATTTAATTATAAGGACCTCGTTGTGCGAGTATAATAAAATTAAGTTAAAATATGTGACTCCTCGTAACGACATTGCACCTTAGTTAATTATAAGAACCTTTCTGTGCGAGTAGATTTAAATAAAGTTAAAATATGTGACTCCTCGTAACGACCCTGAACATTATTTAATTATAAGGACCTCGTTGTGCGAGTGGATTCGAATAAAGTTAAAATATGTGGCTCCTCGTAAGGACCTTGCCCCTTATTTAATTATAAGGACCTCATTGTGCGAGTAGATTCAAATGAAGTTAAAATATGTGAATCCTGGTAAGGAACTCGCTCCTTATTCAATTATAAGGTCCTCATTGTGCGATGAGATTTAATTGAAGTTAAAATATGCGCCTCGTCGTAACGACTTCGCACCTTATTTGATTATAAGGACCTCGTTGTGCGAGTAAAGTTTGGGGTTGCTAGTAAAAAATTTTATAAAGGAGAATCAAAATGAAACACAAAAATAAAGATGTAATTATGTTCAATAATCTCAAATAGATCTTATGAGAGAGGTATATAAAATTAAATTCAACTCATCATTAAAATACGCACTTATCTCTCCCTTCAGTTGAATCCACAAACTGTCGCTTTTGATCGTCAATTTTAGTTGTAAAATGGTTAGGGCTATTTTTTATGTCCTATCAGTATTGGAATCAAATTATACTGTTGGTTGCAATTTACTAGACAGGAAAAAGTAAACGCAAATTGAACGAATCTCTCAATGAAAATAAATATGATTGCGATAAGTTTGAAATGCAACACTACCATTACTAAGAATTAATACAATTTTTGGTAAATTTGGGATCTTTTACTAAAATCAGCCAGATGCAGTGGTAATTAGATTGAGGATATTGATAAACACAAGATTGACCCCCAGTTAGATAGAATGAAAGCAGGGAGATTGCGTAAAGTCATTGTCAGTCCAGCGCATTTGGTTTCGGGTGAATAACAGAGAGCCACAAAACGTTTTAGTCTAGACGAGACACAGGCGAACCATTGTATTCGCGTCAACTCATTCAAATTAAGAATGAGATAATAAAGTAAACAGAGTTACGAATTTGTGAAATGCTTGATTCTATATCAATGAAATAAGATTGAAAAAAAACTGGCTCATTTCATAATTTAAATGAACCAGGTTTAAAATTAATTATTATTATTATAGATTAGCAGTTCGAACTCGACAGTTCATTGCCTCATCTACCCGAGACCGCCACACATCTCTGTCTTGTGCATTCTCCATCCAGTTTAAGTAATCATGTCCTAGTTCTTTTAGATCATCCCTTACATTTTTCTCCCATCTGTTTCTCGGTCTGCCTAGGGGTCTCTTACCAGTCGGTCTCCCTCTTAAAACTTGCGCCACTGTTCTTTCATTGCCCATTCTTGCTACATGCCCCGCCCATCTTAATTTACGCGCTTTCATTACTCTATTAATATTTGCTGACCCGTAGAGAGCGTGCAGCTCATCATTATGCAGTTTTCTCCACTCGCCGGTCTCTTCGTCCCTTTTTGGACCATAGATTTTTCTAAGTACTTTATTCTCGAAAACTCTAAACCTATTCTCTTCTCCCTTCGTCAGCGCCCACGTTTCACACCCGTACATGACGACCGGCATTATTATCGTTTTGTAAATTCTTACTTTGATGTTTCTAGATAGCGATCGCGATTTTAGTAGCGTGTTTGCTGCATAATAGCACCCATTGCCAGCGTGTAGCCGCGCATTGATTTCCGTTTTAATCTTATTTTCGCTAGTTATAATAGACCCGAGGTATTTAAACTCGTTAACCCTTTCAAATTTCATATTTCCGGCCATTAGATCCCCGTCTTGATTACTTTGTCCGGACCTGACGACGTTCATATATTTTGTCTTCGATTCGCTAACTTCCAAGCCAATCTCTTTGGCTTTTGCGATCAAGATTTCTGCATTTTTAGCTACCGTTTCTTTATCATCCCCTAGTACGTCGAGATCATCCGCATATCCAAGAATTTGTATTACCCCATTGAGGGTAGCACCGGTCGGATTCGCCTGCACTTGCCTAACCACGTATTCTAAAACTAAGTTAAAAAGGACGCACGAAAGTGCATCGCCCTGTTTCAGGCCATCGCGGATCGAAAACTCTTCAGATAAACTACCGTTTACGCGTATTCTACCCTTACTGCCGCTTAAGCAAATTTCGATAAGTCTAACCAATTTTCTTGGCACACCCAAGAACTCTAGGATCCAGTACATTCGCGCGCGTATAATAGAGTCGTAAGCTTTTTTAAAATCGACAAATAGCTGATGCACTACTTCATTAAATTCCCATTTCTTTTCTAACAGTTGTCTAATTGTAAATATTTGATCGCTTGTAGATCGGTTTCGGCGGAATCCACACTGGTAATCCCCAATTATTTCCTCGGCAAAAGGAGTTAGTCTACTTAGGATAACATTAGACAGGATCTTGTAGCACGAAGGCACAAGTGAAATTCCCCGATAGTTGTTACAGTTAGTTTTATCGCCTTTTTTAAAGATGGGAATAATGATAGAGGTATTCCATTCTTCCGGCATGCGTTCTGTTTTCCAAACTGCGCGTATCAATTTACAAATTTGCCTTGTGAGGCAAGGGCCTCCATTTTTTATCAGTTCTGACGGTAGGTCATCGATGCCCGCGGCTTTGTTATTTTTCAACTTCTTTATGGCCATTTCTATTTCTATATCAGTAGGATCGTTAATTAATAGATCAGCAGTGTGGATTTCGCCGAGATTACCTTCAACGGGGGCTTCGCGTACATTTAATAGTTTATCGAAATAATCTTTCCATAAATTCAGTCTCTCTGTCGCATCGGCTACTAGATTGCCATTTTCGTCCCTCATTACTTCCGTTCTACTTTGAAAGCCTTTCCTTATAAAATTGATTCCCCTGTACATCTCACGCGGGTTATTTTGTTTATTATGCGCTTCTATTGCTAGTATTTTATTCTTTTCCCACTCCCTTTTCTTGGATCTATAGAGCCTATTTGTACTTTTGCTAATCTCGAGATATTTCTTATGTGTTTGATCGCACTTATTTTGTAAACTACTTAGTCTGGCCTTCCGACGTTTCTCAAACCAGAGTTTGCACTCTTCGTCAAACCATGGTTTGCTTTTGGTTACTTTCTTAAAACCTATCGTAAGTTTCGCGGCTGCCTTTATCGCCTTTTTCGTATTGCTCCACAGGGTTTCCGGGTCCTCCTCGTGATTATTGTTATCGTCTCTCTGTTCTTGGAGAGCGTCGAAACTATGAGAAATCTCAACTTGGTAATTTAATGTTTCTGTTGCTGTTTTGAACTTATCTATATTGAAACGAACTGTTGGCTCTGTGCGGCTTGTTTTCTTACTTAACGCTAGCCTAGATTTCAGTTTTACTATCACGAGAAAATGGTCTGAATTTAAATCCGCTCCCCTATACGATCTTATATCGAGAATGTTTGTATGACGTCTTCTGTCAATTAGAACGTGATCAATCTGATTGTGAGTATTACCATCTGGTGATGTCCAGGTGGTCTTATGTATATTTTTATGCTTGAAATATGTGCTTTTGACAACGAGGTTCTTTGAAGCTGCAAAGTTTATTACTCTGGTTCCATTATCATTACTGACGTCATGCAAACTTTCTGATCCTATTGTAGGCCTATACATTGGTTCTTTTCCAATTTTCGCGTTGAAATCCCCCAATACTATTTTTGCGTCAAACGTTGAGAACTTGTCCAAAACCTGCTCGATTGTTTCATAAAAAAGATCTTTAGTGTCTTCGTCTTTGTCCTCGGTGGGGCAGTGCACATTGATTAATACGTGTTTGCTGAAATTACCCTTTAGTACAATGTATGATAACCGGTCGTTAATGAATTGCATGTCGATAAGTGCTTGCGAAATTCGTTTATTAATAAGAAAACCAGTCCCCAGTCTTTGCCCCTTAGCTCCTCCCCAGTGCAAAGTATAGTTATCCCTAGAAATTGACGCGAAATCGCCCGACCAGCAGGTTTCTTGAAGTGCTATTAAGTCAGTTTTGTATTCAATTGCTATCTTAATGAGTTCGCTAAATCGGCCAGTTTTTAGACTACGCGCGTTTAGAGTTCCCACCCTTAGATCTTTAACTGTAGTTTTTTGTTTTTGCAAGTTAGCCATGGTAGTTTTAAGATAATCCGCACGTTAGGATCCTATTCCGATCGTAGGTGAGTCCACTGTCCCAGGAGTGATAACCCCCATACCTCCCTAGGTCTAAGTATGGGAGCTTTCCGACTCTGACAAGGACCATGTCAACTTGTCGTCAGACACATTACAGTTTCATCCTCGTACCCTAACGTCCCCCTGCAAGGCAGCGCGCCTACTGGCATCAATACCCCTTTGGCCCTATGCAGGCGAATCATTCCACACATCCCTTGCGGGCAGTGTCATCGCTGCAGTGTCCAATGGGCAGCAGGATTTTTCCCTTACAAGATTTTTAGTTTTGGTTCGGGTATAGTTTCTAGGTGGGTACACGCTGCACCTTGGCTTGCCAGAACCCACCCATTGTGTATGAACGCGAATGGGTGGGTCCCCCCAAGCCATGGTTGTCGTGTACCTATTTTTTACCAGTGCTGGATTCACCACACCCACGACTGGCTCCTATCGGCTGTCCGCGACTGCTTATTCTTGTATTCGCAGTTAACCTTGGGGGCTGTTCAGCCTTACGGGCCGTTCCTCTATCCGCAACCTGAGGACGCGCTACGTAGTGGTGATAGGAAACCCACCGAGTAGGGTTTAAAATTAATACAAAATAAAAATAAAAGATTAAATAAATTCGTTTGAAAATTTGAAATTTATTTTTTGAAAACTAATTACAATTTAAGATCGTAAAAATGGGGGATGATAAAAACAACCGTGACAAAGAATCAAAAAAGGTAGTTTTGAACAATTTTCGGATGCTTCTGATACAGAATCCGAACACGAAAATGACAATGTAGAAGTTAATAATACATGTGATCAAATTAGTCCCGCACCTGAGAATGCCGAGACTGAACAAAATCAATTATGGAATATTTCCGAAAATAGAGATTCGCAAAATGATTCTGAAGTACAAGGTAATTTAGGTGCGAAAAGTAATTCTATTACGCAAAATAATTCTGATCTTAACGATTATGGTTCTGAAATGGCAGAAATGGATCAAATAATGATCACACTTGAAAAATTACAAAAAGACGTGAGAAAATCTATATTATCACAAAATACATTATTACGAATGGCGGCAGATACGAAAAAGCAAATCAGATCTTTTATAACCTCCTTAGTAAAAAGAATGGATGATCGAGTAGAAATGCAAAAAGATAATTCTGATCACCAAGATAGGATTTTAGAAGATCACATAATTAATGTCGAGCAAAATGTATGTACACTTGAAAAGAAAACGGAAGCAGTTCTCACCGAACAGGCAGAACTTATCGTTACAAATATTAACAATCAGATGTGGTTTCAAAACATTGAAGATCATCCAGATGTACTAAAAAATTACCAACATTTTTAGGATCAGATAAAAAAAAGACCTATGATGTTTCTTAGCGATTTTCATAAATATATTAGAGCGATAGACATTAGAAGGGATGATTTTAATTTCGTGGTACATTCATGCTTGGAACTTATCGCTAGAGAATGGTGGAACCTTGTAGCTACTCCAGTTGAAAATGAATTCACGTTCAGAGAAAAATTCATTTCAAAATTATGGAATGATAATATTCGTTTTAAAATTAGTACTGATTTTTAATATGGTTTCTATCAAGGGAAATTGTCAAAATCGTCATATGCCATCGAAATGATAAATAACGCTAAAGATTTATTACCACCTTCATCTGAGTGTGAAATCGTCTCTAGATTATCGAGACATTTTTCAGAAGAAATTTGAACTGCATATTTAATTCGCGATATTAATAGTTTTTATAAATTTATTGAACTATTAGAAACTTTCGATCAAGCAGGCGCAATGAATTGTATGCGAGGTTATGATCCCCGTAAGAATAGCGTTTATCAGCAAAATGATTTTGGCAGATTTAATCGCGATAATGGAAATATGAGAAGCAATAGGGAAGGTAGAAATAATTTCCAAAATTCTTATCAAAATCAAGAAGGGCAGTTTGATCATGAGAATGAAGGTTTCAGTAATTCTCGTCTTGAAACAAATAATCCACATCGATATCGAAATAATGATCAATACAGGCGACAGGATAATAATTGATTTGAAAATAATTATTATTCAGGACGGGCATATAATAATTATCCACGTCGGAATTATCAAAATCAAGAATATTTTAATCCAAACAACAGCGCTAATCAGAGAAATAATTTTTTTAATAGTACAAATCGATCAAATTTTGATTACGAAAATTCGCAAAATCGTGGTTCTTATCCAGATTATAATGATCGAAATGAAGCGCCATATAATCAATTTCAAGGGCGTTATCAACAGCCAAGTGGTTTCAAAAATAATTATAACTCCCGTGATCAAAACAATAGAAACACATCTCAGCAAAATTATGTAAATGGACGAGTAGAGGATGATGTTTACAAACGAAATGCTAATTATGCAAATAAAGTAAGCTCGCCTAGAGATACGAATGATCAATTACAAATAAAAAAAGACTTTTTAGAATTAGCAAAATACTCTGCCACAAAATAATACAAATAAACAAACTAGAGTTATAGAAGTCGTGGAAAATATAGATAATCGCGATGCATTTTACTTCAATTAGGGAAACGCATATGCCTCGGGTCAGTAGAGGGCAACATGATAGAGGAAAATCCAGGGCCCAAATATTTCAAAAAGTTTCTACCTTTAGATATGAGGTGTGATCTTTTAGAAAACGATGATAATACGGGAGATAAAGAATTAGATGAATGTTCAATAATGATTTTAAAGATCGAGGACATAGAAACAAATGCGTTAATGGATACGGGTGGCGAAGTAACTCGTATTTCTGAGAATTTTTATGAAAATAATTGTAATGCTTTCAAAAAATGTGAACTTTTACCAATTGTAGGAACCACAATTGTTGGTGCAACTGGGGCAAGACCTATAAAATGAAAGCATCAAATCTATGCAAAATTCAAAATGGGTGACTGGGAAGGCTCTTATGTATTTCTGATTATTCCTAGGCTAAATAAATAATGGATTATTGGAGTGGACTCATTAAAAAGATTGGAAAGTATAATCGATTTCGAAGATTTAGTACTGATCTTCAATATGATCTCTATCAAGACAAATTGTCAAAATCGGCATATGCCATCAAAATGATAAATAACGCTGAAGATTTATTACCACCTCCATCTGAGTGTGAAATCGTCTTATTGAAATAAAAGATGAAAATAAATCGATTAAAATAAAACTGTTAGAAGATGTAAAAAGAATTCACATAATAACGGATGTGGAAAATGTACAAAAAGAAAGTTACATAAAATATCTAGGAAAATATTTAGAACCTAGAGAAAATTTTACAAATTTTATGAGGGGAATTAATAGAATTGAAACTTACCATAATACCCAGGATGAATATGCATTAACTGATGAACAACTTAGAGAAAAAATAGCGAATTGTACTTTACATTAGAAAAACAGCGATTCTACAAACTTATATCCTGTTATAAAAATGTATTTTTTCGGTAACCAGGTAGGATCTCGATATATGAACATCAGCTTAGAATATATGATAAGAGACCTTTCATTTCACTAACTTACACAATACCTATGTTCGTACGCGACAAAGTAGCGAATGAAATTAAAAAGGTCATGGAAATGGAAATAATTCAAAGGTCAAATAGCGCTGACATAAATCCATTAGTGGTCAAAATCAAAAAGGAAGGTTTGATAAGACTTTGTTTAGACGCTAGGAAATTAAACGAAATTATGGTAAATGATTACGAATGCGCAGAGCCGACTGAAGTCTTATTTCAAAGATGTACAGGAACACAAGTAACGTCGACTTTGGATTTAACCAGTAGCTTTTGGCAAGTACCATTGCATCCCGACTCTATGAACTATACAGCTTTCTTATATGAGGGAAGATGTTATGAATTTTACGTCAGACCTTTCGGTTTAAAAACAAGTACTGCTGCGTTAGTTAGAGCTTTGGATTTTGTTCTAAATGGGTTAGGAAACTTTGCTATCACTTTTATTGGTGACACGCTATGTGCCTCACTAAGCACATCACAACATCTGGAACATTTGGAATTATTACTCCAACGTCTAGAAGGTCATAATATAATAGTAAATTTTGAAAAATCACATTTTTTTCTACCAGAAGTCAAATTTTTGGGCCATATTTTAACGCCGCTTGGAATTAAACTATATTATCAATTGATTTGTATGTTCCTTTAAACGTTTCAAAACGGGGATTTAAATATATATTATCAACAATAGATGCGTTCAGTAGATGTGTGTGCTTATATTCTTCAAGAAGGATGGCAACTAAAGCAGCAATTAATAAAATCTTTAATGATCATATTCCAAAATATGGGAAGCTGGATAAGATCATTACATATCACGGGACGCACTTTACGTAAGATCTATGAAAAAATAAATCAAAAGAAGAAGATATTCAGGTAGTTTTCTCTTTAATTCGTCACCCCCAAAGTCATATGGTGGAAAAAATCCACAGGGAACTCTGACGATTTTTCCGATCGCTAATAAAAGAAACCATAGCGCATGGTGAAAATGGGTACACATCATCGAGTCATGTATGAACGAGACACATCATGACACAACAGAATTTACCCCAATAGAAAATAAATAAAAAATAAAATAAAATATACAAGCCAATAAAAAACCCAAAAGGACCTGGGAAAAGTGGTTAAAGTTTCCCCCAAGGCCCCCAGACCCAGATTACGAGAGAAAGATTGAGATTGTTTTAATAACATCTTAAAAAAGGGTCAGAAACGTGCCGCAGCGTTTAGTAAAACCCATAAAATTGCCAAATTTGAAGAAGGCGATCAGGTCCTTTTGAAATTATTAAATAAATCAGATAAAGATAATAAAATCCTAGCGAAACTTCTACAAATTTACGATGGACCTTACGTTTAAAAAAGTAGGTAACACCGGGGACTTTTATTTTGTGAAAACTCAGGGAATTATAAGAAAAGGGTATGTACCATACTCAAGATTTCAAAGGATATAAGGAAAGAATGATTGAAGATCAATAATTCTGTACAAGCATTTCTCAAATCGCGAGAAAGAAATAAACAAGTCAGAAACATAAATAAATAAGAGCAATTGCGCAAGGTAACCACTCTGTGTGTGTAATATCAAATTAAAATGAGCTTGATAAATATTTCCAATATTATGGATCAATTATTGAAATTGAAAAATTAATCAGTTCGAACCCGGCATTCTCAGGAAACAGAACGTTTCACTCTTAAAATTTCTAAAACGAAATTAAATATAAGCTTAAATATAAGTTACAAATCAGAAAAATTAGTGCTAAATAACTGTGAGGGAGAAGGATTCACCATTAATTCAGAAAACTAGAATAATCAATTTAACAAAAAGAAGGTGAAAAAAAATTAAATTAAAATTAAAAGCCTGAAAAAAAGTTTATATATTTTACATATATGTTATATATATGTTTACATATATTTTATATATGTCACTGTTTTGTTATCATACAAAAAGAAAAATATAGATAGGAATTTTTCTTTAATGATCCGTAGATTATAACTATAACTGGTCCACCTTTATTTTATATAAACTACGCATGATTGAAACATAATAAATTAGCTGAAAAAAAATGCATCTGCTTAGGATCTCCTGGACCCATATTTTTTTTTCTTCCAAACTTTTTTATCAAAAAAAGGAAGAAACGATTCCCTTATTTAATTTTTTTTATTCTTCTCATAAAACTGTGAATTTTATTTGAGAAAAGGAGTACAAGTGGAATAAGTCGTTTCGTTCAGGTGAAATGAATAAATAAAACCTCGTGATTCAGAAAATAGAAATTAGGATTTGGGGTATTTATTTTGTTAACTGATGATACAAGGCAGACCAGATCTTTTTTAAAACAAAAATTTTTGAGGATACAGGCACTCAGGTACCTCAAGATTTAAAAATAGTGATCTTGGATGAGGAGAATGCGGGCATTTCTAGCAACCGCATCCATCGCATTAAAAATATTTTAAATCAGTCCGTTGAACTGAAAAATAAGTGCAACCAGTTTCTCAGGAAAGTTATCGATGTCCCTCACAAAAAAGACAAATTCTTCTATCCAGAATTAAAAAAAATGTGTGACATAAAAATCCAATCAAAGACCAAAAAGAACTAGGGCCACAAAAAATTTGAAGCAAAAGGAAGCAGTGATTCGAGAGGCAGCAAAGCTGAAAGATACATTAAATGCAGGAAATGACAAAAATGTGGAGGAATTTCCTGAAGATATTCAACCGTATAAAATCTTATACCCCTCAAAAAAACCTTGGATTACTTTATCCGACCATTTTCCAGTTCCTGCAGAACCCAAAATAAAATCCATCCAAAAAGTAGATCTGGGAGACTCAGTGGAGATGGGCAATATATTCAAGGAATTTTGCATGGAGTCCGATCAATTGAAACAACGCAAAATTATCCTGGACATGAAAATGGAAAACAAGAAAGAAGAAAAAAACCCGAAAGGTCAGCAAAAGGAATAGGAGAAGGGGAACAATGAAAGATTTTGAAGAAACAAAAGGAAAACATCAGGAAACTACAAAAAAAGAGAAATACCAGCATACACAAAAATCTATGTATAAAGAAGCGCAGGAAATTAAAGCATATCATTCTTCAAGGAAGCAAGAACAAAGATTTGTACAGTAGCCTCGATAACATCACAAAATCAATAGGGACATTATTTACTAACAATAGGTGGAAGAGAAAAATCATTGATGAAATGAAGCATTGTGTAAGGATTGGAAACTTAGAATTGGAATGACTTATGAGAGTGAGCTTCACTTCGGAATAATTCACAATTTAAATAGGATTGAATACGATCACTGAATTGGAAACGTAAAAGCTTCCCCACATATGATTTTCTCCTCTCTTCCTACGTACAAAATATGATGCACCGTTTTTTTTTATAAGCGACCTTTTTCTGCCGATTTTGTTACATTGATTTTCTTTTCTTGATTTTTGTTATTGATTGGAGTATTTTTTATGACTTCCGAATTATATATAATTTTAATTTATTACTCGGGTTCTTATCTTTGTTTATATACGCCCTGGAATACACTTCACATCAAACGATAAACGAATTAATTAAATTTCATTGAACACATTCGTTTAAGGGGGGCGTTGCTGCTTATTAATTTATACAGAGGGTCCAGAGACAGTGTGGCAACCTAGTGTCATTCTTGCTGATTGGCTCAGTTTTCTTATCTATACTATAGATATATCAAATATATAATTAAAAAAAAAAAGTTAAACAACCACCGCAGGGTTCCACTAAGAGCAACTGCCATCCAAGAAATGTCAATAGCCCCCAGTAGCACCGCGGTAAATCACACCCACGGCCACGTCTCACAACCGTGAGATGGGTGGTCATAGGCAACGACGAAACCACAACGACAGGCCGGCGAAACCCTCGTGTGTCTTGAGGACACGAAGCGACCCAAGGATGACAGCTTTCTGCATCCATCTCGCAAGTGCCTTGGCATATTTTTGGCACGCGGGTATGGCTTTCAGGTTACGAACCAGTGATAGTTTCGCACCTCCGAGAGCACCTATCACAAGGACAATTACTTGTACCGAATATTTTGGGTACAGTCGTTGTAGTTCTCTTTTAAGGTCTTGATACCAATGTCTTGGAGAACAATGTCAGGCCTCGAGTGCGCAACGGAGACTGCTGCCCGAAAATCGTAGTTCCAGAAAATTTGGTACTTCTCGTTTCGGACAATCGACTCTATCTCCCTTGGAGCGTTCGGCAGGGCAGGGTCGCGGCCAACACCGTAAGAGCGACAAAGATGGTGCTAAAGCACTCTTAGGGCCGCATTATGTCTGTACATATACGTCGTTCCCGCGTGGGTCGGACTCCCTGATAGTATGTGTTCTAGGTACTCAGCGCGTGCATGACACGCTCTGCACCTATCACTGGGAACTTCTTGACATAACATGCGCTCACGGTATGCTAAGGTGGAAATGACACCGTCCTGGCATGCGAAAATAAAACCCTCTGTACCTGAATTAGGCCCTGCTGATTTGAGGAAAGCAAAAGTTTGCTCCTTCGACAAGGACTGTTTTTCTGCATTTCTGTGAAAGTTTCCGTGCATTTTCTTGTCGAGTAGCTCTTGCTGAAAATTTTCAACCTCTGCTTTCTTCACTTTGGTTTTTAGAAGTGAAGCATCTAGATGAAGCAATGCACTCTCCTCACTTCTGATGTTAAAATTCAGGCCAAGGGTCTCGGCCGCTTGCTCCGCGGCTTTGTAAAGGAACGCTCCTTCGCCAATCATCTCGTGGTTGTTGACCATATTTAGAAGAGGATCTCTGCCATTCGCAACGATGTAAGCTGTACTTAGAACAATCCGGTTATGAAGACACTGGAGATTCAGAAGTCCGCGTCCGCCTTGACGGCATGAAATATATAATCGCGGAACTGACGAATTAATATGCAAGCTTTTATGCATATGCATGATCTTACGTGTAATGACATCAAGGGCCTTAAGCTCGTTCTTCGTCCATGAGATAGTCGATGAGGTCTCATCACGGCATACTTAAGTTAAGAAGGAAATTGGGAACTCGCTAAGTTTTTATTTGAGATAAAATATATTTAAGAACCAAATGGAACCGTCACTAAGTCTACTTCGTTGGTCCTGGCGCAAGCTAAGAGCAGTATTTTGAATTCATTTGTGAATTTGTTAATTCGAAATACCGCAGATCATACTTGATCTTTCATTAAAATCGTATTGAAAGCGTTTGTCAAACTGATTGTAAGATTTCACTGATATATAATTATTTCGTAGATATTAATATTGGTATCATTGTTACGGGCGAACTCGTGTAAACCTTAAATTTTCTTCATTCATGATTTAATATAGCATGAAATATTATTTCATGCTATATTAACTCAGACTCTATGCATGAATGAAATTCACACTTTGTGTCGCTCGTAACCCAGAAGTTTCCGATAAAAATGCTACGTGGCACTACGAGCTCCCGAGGAGCTAGCCTGCGAGCTGACTTAGGAATGAAAGGAATTATGATTCCAAAAGTAAAATAGAAAACGATTTTCTTTAATTAATTTCCAGGTAAAACCCTAAGAGGAAAGTTACTTAAAACTTACTTAAAACGCTGTCCTTTTCTACCACATAGCCATACTACATCCAAGGTCTACAATAAACCATCGCGCCTCGACCGCTCATATAATCACCCTCTGCTCTATCCTTCTCTTATCAAGCAACTCCACCATAAGTCCGTCTCGCTTTCTGCCGTTTGACTTGACTACTGCACTGTTTGACAGCGTGAGCACAAGGAGATACCAAAACAATGCCACGTGCTTACTCAGCAGTAATAGAACATTAAAGCATCCAAATTCCTATGTACAAAATTAGGGTTGGAAATAATACACACCGGATTAAAACCCAGGTTGAAAATTCTAACCTGCATCAATTTTGATGAAAATTGAATTCAAAATTATAACGAGTGAAGGAAATACAGAAACTCTTAACTCGCTAAATGCTGACGAGGTTTCTACCTCGCAGGTGCCAAAGTCCAAGCCAAGGCATTAGGCTACATGGTTCCCGCACACCATCAAGCATAGCTTCAATTCTCACGGCATTTCCCTTCCACCTTTATCCAAATTTTTCAGATCAGCAGAAATCCCTACCAAATGCATCCCCACTATGAACTGTCGAGGCGCATGAAACAGAAGTCATCATCGCAGTAACTTGGGCAACCTGGCACAAGACGGAACTACCCAGACTTTTATCCGTCCGCAGTCGGGATCTAAAATTAAAGTAATTTTTTTGGGTAGTCTAGTCCGTAAGTCGCAACCACGTCCTATCCTGGTTAACAAAACTATACATTTTTCGGACTTACCAAATGCATCCCCACTATGAACTGTCGAGGCGCATCAAACAGAAGCCATCATCGCAGTAACTTGGGCAACCTGGCACGAGCCAGAACTACCCAGACTTTTATCCGTCCGAATTCGGGATCTAAAATTAAAGTAATTTTTTTTGGGTAGTCTAGTCCGTAAGTCGCAACCACGTCCTATCCTGGTTAACAAAACTATACATTTTTTGGACCGGTAACGGGAGTGAGTCACCGGAATCGATGGATTCAACGAATTAAATTGAATTTTACGATTCGGACGTGAAATAAACTAAGAATCTCTTACCGGCGGGAGTGAGGGCAGTCAATTGGGCAACCTTTAATGGGCCGAAACTACACAGACTTTTCTTCGTTTGGAAAATCTAGCCCATAAGTCGCGAAGCCCCTGTCCGGGACAACGAAAATTTTTCATTATTTTTCGGTACAGGAACGGGAGTGAATCGCTGGGATCGAAGGATTGAGCAGGAGGATTAGAGATTTTCTGATCCAGATGTAAAAATTTAAAATTATATTTCTGCCTGACGGGAGGCAGGCCTGTAACGGGAGCGTTGTTTTTCGTCACGTCCTATCCGGAACAAAGAAATGAATTTCCGAGTTCCTTCGTTAATTTGTAAACCATGGGGAAAATATGGTGAAATAATTCCTACCACGTTTACAAATTAACGAAGTAAAGGTTTGTAACGGGAGTGTAGATTTCCTCGCGTCCTATCCGGCCTGTAGACATTCTTTTTTTTGAGATTAGTCCAGAAGAAATTGCCCCTTTTCGAATCTCAAAACGAAAAGGATCAATTTTCTCGTGAAGACTATAATTCCCTTCCAATGAGAAATAGATATATTTTATATTTATCATAAAAGCGAATTCGTAAAGTGACAGGTGTTCGCGCGTGTTTGGTGTGTGTCGCGAATCTAAAATAAACCTGTGCAGGGGACTAGAGCTGGTTAGTAAAATAATTAGCGCACAAACAATAAAATCTTTCCCGCTCCATTTGGTCCAGGATTCGAAACAAAGAAAAAGAAACCTTCTTTCTCTTTCTTTTTGTTTAAAAAGAAATCTCCATACCACGGTTAGTTGTAGGATAAGGACACCCCGGTAAGCTGTATCGTTTCGATTTTACTTACTTATATTTCCATAGTCTCTATTTGTATTAAAGTGATATAAAATACAGTTGTTTTTTTTTCTTCCAGAATATAGGGACAGCAATTCTCGGGCCGAGAATAGGTAATACGGCCTACAGAAAAAATAAGGAGACTCTTCTCTTCAGTTTCGGGGAGCCTCCCCCCGTGTATTGATAATTTAAATATGGAGAAAATCATTTCAGGCTAATAACAATTGTTGTTAGGCAGCAAGGCGTAATTATTTTACTTTCTTTTTTTATTATTGTTCGTACGTGACATCAACGGATCATGTTTAAGTTCTTATTAAGTTTGATATGCATACGCATGAAGAACCAGTGTTAATTTCTGCCGTCATTTCCATCATACCTATGATCACTTGAAACTCAGTGTGTAGAGATTTCTAAACGACCTCGAGGATCCTGCTGATTCTGAATCGCTCACCTTTTGACACTGCAGCGACTTTGAATAAGGTTTTCGATGTGCATATCTCCTCAAACGAATCACATGCTTATTATTAATGAAAATTCGAATCAGTAAATTATTGATGATAAAAATATATTATTATACAAAAATTGAACGTACATAAGGAAAATTCAGATTTTAAAAGGTTAAAACAATCATTATTCAAATTAATATTTTTTATTTATTCACCATAGCTCAACATGATTTTTTTTATCATCCAAGTTTGTTAGATTATTCAGATAGACTCATAGCAAATATTGATCCTAGCTAATAAAATCCTTGATCAGCACAGATTTGGGCATAATATACACTGATATAATATGCGTTATACACATTCTAACACGGGTTATACTAATTGTATAAGTACTTTTTTGTATTTATTTGAAGTAACATTGATACTCTGACATTGATTATAAGTTTTTCAGATACTCCAGGGCCATTACTGAGCTATATTTTGTTTAAAACGCTGCTCACCGTTTCTGAAACATAAAAAATATATACTACTCAAAGGACATATTTCAAAACGGTCGTGCAAAAAATACACAGTGGAAAAACTGGCGGACTGTGCTCTCTGAAGATGACTTAGGTGATTACCACTGATTTCTAATGAGTATTGAGAGCAACCGTAATAACAAGAAAGAAGATAAATGCTGACTAGATGTGTGAACATCCTTTCGGTACAAATTAGGCGTCTGTTATTCTATGTTAATCGTCTAAATTTTTGTCCCCCGAGCTTTTTTCTCTTAAGATATGATAGAAACATTTAGGCTCCCTCACTCTAATACAATTCATCCACCCCGGGATCAACTTGACAACTGCAGCCTTTCTATCCGATCTTCGGATAAAAAAAAAAATTTTCTATAGTACCACGTATAAATAGATACTTCTGTGGGTGGTTGTAACAATACAAGCATTAAAATGAATATGAAAGCATTTTAAACTTGTAAACTCTTATGTCATTCATTCCAAACGCGTTCCGTTTTTGTCTAAATACGTTTATTGGCATTTAAACGGAATTATTTAAATGTAAATTTGAATAGTTAAAGCCATTGAATGCTGTTTTGGCGATCCTATAAGTTGAATTGCAGCTAACTGTAGCTTTAATTTCCTTTGGTATTTACAATATAATAAGTAATCATTAAATTGATATTACTTTTAGGGAAAACTAACTAAAAGAGCCAGGGAATCACCGCAAAAATTTACCAGAAAAGCGTCCCTTGAGAGGAAATAGAGACGTTACAGATTTGAATACCTTTAAAATATAGAGAAGGATCCTGGTCAGTTGGGGGTCAACGCAGGTACCCCCTAGTGCGTTGCACATCTTTTACAAAATAACATGTTGAGATCAAGGAAATTTCCCTAAATTGCGCGGAGGGTGTACCGAAAAAATATTCTTCATTCGTAGTTCTAGTAATAGGGATGAAAACTTATTTTTATTACACTTATTTTCATTTGAAGAACAAAAGTTTTTGCTACCACGTGATATAACTCTAAGAAAATAGCAAAAAATTCGATGTTTAAAGATTTTATTAAATTTTCAGATCGTAGGCAGGGTAAATAATGTTTCAATTGCATTTTTTGTATACAGGTATGAATTCGTTTGCTACGAATTATTTTTTCTGGTAACTTATATATCATAAAATGTCTTTTTGGTCTATAAATAAGAACTGTGTAAGTTTTAGTGCTTTTTGATTATATCGACGATGTGGGGACAGAAGAATTTTTTTACTGAAACTTCGAGGAATTGTTTTTGAATCCCAAAAGAAATTGTTCATCCCTATTAAAATAACGAATGACGAACTTTTTTCGATACGATCTAGTGCTTAATAAATCAGTAAATAAGTTTCATTTGATACAGCAGAAGGTTTCACAGGATCAATTTGTTTGTGTTTAAGAAAAAAAAGTTTCTACGAGCTTTTTCAGGAAGGTTTTTGCGAGAGGATGGGTACCATGTAGATTCTAGACCGGGGATCGCTTCGAAGTTCATACTACGACAAATTTAAGCCACTTCGGGCTTATTAATTATTGTTACTATATTCATCAGAAACCCTTTTATCAGGCACCCTCTATCTGCCACCCGGGGACGCGTCCGGTGTCTTAGTCATAGGCCCTTCAGTTCGATTCCCAAGAAATCGAAATCAAAACCGGATGGGAGCTCGTTCGGTATATATATTCTTAATGAGCTAAGACGGAAAACCTTTAACCAGACTAGCCAAAGCTTACTGGGGTTGGCAATACAGTGTTCCTGTACCGAAAGTTACCGCTGAATATGGTCCCGAAGAAAAAAAAACCCGAAGCCAAGGCGTAAACAACTGTGTCAAAGGCTGCATCGTACCAACTAGTGATGTCTCAACCACTGGCTTTGAGGAACCGGAAGATCTGCCAGAGTATATACTCTCACCCTCGCATGCGTGACTCAAAAAATCTCTGCCTAATATCAATAATTGTATTTGGCCCTGAACAAAAAGGTTACATGGCGCGACTGCATGCTTATCAGGCAGCATATTGCTGACTGAATGCAAGTAATATCTGACGCTAGAAGAAGTCTAGAGCGGAGGGAGTGCTGGGACAGAGAGAATGAACATTTTTTTCCAGACTCATCCCGCCACTATCGAGAGCCTACAGTTACGGTCGACCACCCGCTCAAACCAGGAGATGTCGAGCCATTTTGGGGAGAAGTCTGCGGAGTCCAGCATACACTGGATGAAAATACAAAGAACATTAATAGCTTCACTATTCCGTTCCGAGACCAGATGGTATCAAGAGCTTTTGGTGAGAGAAGTTTCCTTCAACCCACCAGCATCTGGCCCGCTTTTTCATGTCATACCTAAAGTCTCAAGAACCTATTCCGGAGTGGCCGGAATGGTTGGTGGAAAGGCGCACAGTGCTTGTCCCGAAGTTGGGCATCTGTTTTGAATTTGCGTAGCAGGATGACGGAGAACCTGCACATCTATAGAAAAAGCGTTACGGGGGGGGGGGGGGGGGCAACATTTTCGGGAAAAAGCGTTACTTATTTTTTGAACAGCCCCTAATGAGATCGAAACCAGTTTGACCAACCATATTTACTATCTTATCCGGAAAACTTCGTTTGATCTTTCTCCTCTTTTGCACCACGTTTTGAGCTGAGACATTCCCGATTATAACTGCAGATCGTGTCGTGCACTCTCCTGAGAGTGCTTTATTACCATCTCTGCCACATGCACGACATTAGCCCTGGTACCATAGTTTCTGATATTTTTCGGATCGTCGTATTGAGTCCATCGCAGACTCAATACCTGGAAAACATCGTGTGACCCTGTCTACTTTTGCCTTACACTATGGCCACTATCTCTCGCACTTCGCAATTCCCAAGTGTACTACTGCGGCAAACCCGGATATCGAAAGTATAAGGTAACTCATCTATTTTACATGCATGATCTAAAGTTCTATGTTAGAAATGAAGAGAAACGAAATATAATTCTAAGTATTGTCGAGGCGTGCATTCGCGAGAGCAAAATGGATTTTTGATTAGAAAAATGCGCCAAGGTTCATTTGAAGCGAAGACAACTTACTGGGATGTTCAAAAAGCCTGCGCTCGCCGACAGAAGTGCTATAAGACACTTTTCTGCTGGAGAGACCTATGCCTATGTAAACGGTAGTTTACGATGCAGATACAAACCTCTTCTACGACAGATTTGGTCTTCTAAACTGACGGCGAGGAACAAACTATCTGCAACGAGCATTCTTGCCGTCCCGGTAGTACTATATTAATTTGAGTGTTTCCATGGACGCAGGCCGAGCTCAGGTTTACCGACATCGGGTCACCAAAGGTTATGAACAAAAGGTTACACTTTAAGTCCTGGATAAAGCACATATAGGCGCAAATAGACGGAAACGTCTTCTTGAAATGATCAGGACACACGAAGAAGTGAGAAAAAGAGCGTATCTGTAAAAAGCAGCGGAGGAGGCTGCTGAAACACTTGGCCTTGACTTCAATATCAGGAGTGAGCAAAAGACACCAAACATTATCCATCCCGAATACTCAATCCTAAAGGCTCGGATTAAGAATTCACAAGAGAAAAACTTCCGCGAATAGCTCCCTGAAAAGAGGATGCACCGCATCCTTCACATAAATGTGAAGGACCAGTCAATGACTGTTGAGCCAACTTTTGCTTTTCGTTAATCACGTGGACTTCAATCTGAATTCAGTCGGGCACACAGGGTTTTATTTTATCATATCAAGACGATGTCATTTTCACTTTAGCATACCTTCGCCACATTTCGAGCCAAGACATTCCCGATGATAGCTGCAGAGCGTGTTGCGCACACCCCGAGCACCTAGGATATATATTATCTGGTTGCCCAACTTACGCGGGAATGGTTTACATCCAAAGGCTGAATGTACTGGAACTACATATTCGCGAGAATTGTTTCTGTCGTGCACTCGAGGCCTAAGATAATTCTCCTTGACTTCAAGAAACAAACTATGGTCGTTATCGAATTTTCCGCAACAGCCAGTTGCTACGGTTATACCCAGAATATTCTGTCAAGCTTGTCGTCCTAATCATGGATGATGTCGGAGGTGCCAATCTTTCACTGGGTAATAGCTTCTAGGTGCCCAATACTTTTATGGAATCGTCGTATTGAGCCTATATCAGACTGTTACTTCCTATCTCACTGTCGAAAGACATGGTTACAGCCGAAACGATACGGCGATTTTGCTGGAAGCGAATGCATTTTTCTACAATGTTACCTGCTCTCGGTGAAATCTAGCGGTTTTCAGCGATAAGTGCAGAGCGCGTCATGCACACGCTGAGTACCTAGAACTTATAATAATAATAAATAATATATATATAATACAATAAATAATAAATAATAATAATATATACTATCTGCGTGTCCCACTTACGCGGGAACGACGTATCTCTACAGATATAATGCAACCCTGAAATTGATTGATTACCATCTTTGTCGCTCTTATGGCGTTAGCCGCAACTTTGCCCTGCCGAACGCTCCGATGGAGATAGAGTCAATTGTCCAAAACGAGTGCCACATTTTGTAAAACTACAATTTTTGGACAGCAGTCTCAAATGCACACTCGAGGCCTGACATCGTCCTCCAAGACTTCGAGAAACGAACTATATTTGTGACCGAATTCTCGGCTCCGGCCGACTACAACTTCACTGTCAAGAAGAAGGAAAACGAGGAGTAGTATCAAGACCTTAAAAGAGAGCTGCAACGACTGTACCCAAAATATTCGCTACAAGTAAATTTCCTTGTGATAGATGCTCTCGGACTTGCGAAACTGTCACTTGTTCGTAAACTTAAAGCCATATCCGCATGCCAAAAATATGCCAAGACACTTGCGAGATGGATGCAGAAAGCTGTCATCCTTGGGTCGCTTCGTATCCTCAAGGCACACGAGGTTTTCGCCGGCCTGTCGTTGTCATTTCATCGTGCCCTGTGACCACACATCTCCCGGACGTGAGATGTGGTTATAGGTGTGACTTACCGCGATTCTAGTGGGAGCCTGTGTTATTTTCAGATGGCAGTTGCTCCCAGTGGTACCCTGCAATGATTGTTTAACCCTGTTTTTAAATTATATATATATATATATATATAAACGTCAAAAACGTCACAGCCAAGGAAAAAGAAAAGAAAGAGAGGTATAAAGATCTTATAAGGGAGTTGCGACGGTTATACCTGGAATATTCTGTTAAGTTAATCGTCTTAATCATCGGCGCTCTTGGAGGAGCCAAAGTTTCACTGGTTAATAGCCTGAAAAGCATCCCTGCGTGTCAACAAAATGTTGAGATACTTGCAAGGAAAATGCAGAAGGCGGTCGGCCTTGGGTCGCTCCCTGTCCTCAGATTGCACCATACTTTTGCCTGCATCATCGTATTGAATTCGTCACAGAATGTAACCACCTATCTCACGGTCGTGAGACGTGGTTACTGCTGAAATTTTACCGCGATTTCGCTGGGAGCGGGTGCAATTTTTCAGAATAGCACCCGCTTCCAGCAAAATCCTGCGGTTGTCCTTATGAGAAACTTTTAACTATATACAGTAGAAGTCCGATAAGTTTCTCATTTCGGGGCTGTAGGAGCGGAAAATTCCAGGAATTGCGGACTTATCGGATGCCCCCTCTAGTAGCACGATATTAGGTGCGCCCATGCGTGAGAATGATGCGCAAATCGCAAGCAAAATAGCACACGTAGTGGGAGAACCCCAATTAGTGTGCGTGCCGTGCGTGTGATGACGTTTTAAGGGGAGTGTACACTTATCGGACGGCAACTTATCGGACTTCTACTGTATATAGTCCTCACCCATGCATGGACATGAATTTTCCTTCACTCCGCTTTCTTCAATATAAGTAACTTGCAAATCGATTTCTAACAAAGGTCACCTAAATATAAGTTTCTTCGACTTACCAAAATACTCTGTTACTTTTACTTGAACTTCTCTCAATTTAAGTAGTATATACCTATGCGTTAAAACATAGTATACTTAGATGTCATAATATTTCTGGGACTTCTTTCTGTGTAATATGTTTCGTCTTCCGCAATTCATATAAGAATTGGAAACAGTATGAAAAAAGTGCCTAACATCAGATGCTTGAAAATTACTTCTATCAAGCTTATATCGCAAGAAGATAAATTCCCACCACAATAATGTCTACCTCAGTTTTCCAAGGTATCTGAAATTGCTACGCTCGGTAACCAGTTAGAGACGTCAGTCGTCAGTAGAAATTTTCTTATTGGGTGCGTAGCATAGCACTTTGTGCTACATTAGCAAAAGTTGTTTTCGCGGAAGTAGTTTTAAAGCTCAAATTCACGAAAATAAATACCTGGTCGAACACAGAGTGACTAAAATGTCATTTGACAGTCCTTTCAGTATAAATCCGCTTCGAAGATTGACAGGAGGTCGATTATGTATTTCACCAGGAGCGGGTTCGACTCTAGTATCGGCTGGTGCTGAAAATTCGATAACGTACACGTTTCGTTTCTCAAAGTCAAGAAGAACTGTGTCAGGTCTCTAGTGCACGACAGAAATAATTGTCGAAAATATGAAGTTCCAGTATATGCGGCACTTCTCATTTTCGACAATTGACTCTATTTTCCTAGGAGCGTTTGGCGGAGCGGTATCAGCGCTGATGCCGTAAGAGCGACAGACATGGTCATAGAGGACTCTTAGTGCCGCATTGTGCCTTTGGATGTACGTCGTTCACGCCTGAGTTGCACAACTAGACAGCATGTGTCCTAGGTGCTCGGGGTGTGCATGACACGCTCTGCAGCTATTATCGGGAATGTCTTGGTTGAAAATGTGGCGACGGTATACAAAAGTGGAAATGAAACCGTCTTCTCTGTGGAAGATGCCGTGCATCCTCATTTAGAGGAGCTATTCGTGGAAGTTTTTCTCCTGTGATTTCTTGATCCAGGCCTTCAGGAGTGATTACTCGAGATGGATAATGTTTGATGCATTTTGCTCACCCCTGATATTGAAGTCAAGGTCAAGTGTTTTAACAGCCTCCTCCGCTGTTTTGTACAGAGACGCTTCTTTGCCCACTTCTTCGTGTTTCCTGTTCATTTTAAGAAGAGGGACTTGTCCAATCGCGACTATATGTCTGTACCCAGAATAATCATGTTGTGAATATATTCGAGATTCAGTATTCCGTAAGCGCTTAGACGGCATGAGATGTGAAGTCATGAAACAGACAACTTAAGGTGTATGCTTTTCTTCCTGTGGATAACCTTTCGTCATCCGTTATCGAGGGATCTGAGCTCGTCATTCGCCCATGGAACCATTTCAAATGAATGGAGTAATACCGGGACGGCGGGTATGTTCGTTGCAGATACCTTACTCCTTAACGACAGTTCGCAGGACCAATTCTGTCGGATCAGACGTACGTATCTGAATCGGAAAGCAGTTTTCATAGATGTTACATCCTAAATGCGGCTTTTTGTAAATACATATTTATATATTTATATTATTTATAAAATGTTACAAGTATGCTTATAAGATTTTTATTTCAGCTCTATAATATATATTTTTTGTAATGTGATTAATCAATAATAGAAAATGAACATTTAAATAAGATTGAAATGTATTTCATTACATTTTCAAGGTGACACACCTATTTTTAAACTTGTACAATTATACTTTCCTACAATTTACGATTTGAGACAGCCCTGAGATTGTGAAAGAACGAGTGGTCAGGCCACCCCGACTTTATCAAACTGAAGAGAAGTGTGGGGGAATGAGCTTTCAAAAATATAAATGAATGAAAAGTAATTAATTTTTTTAACCACCTACACTATACACTGTATATGTATAATTTTTTTGGTCTGATAAAGTTCTATGAAAAATACCTCTTGTTCTCTTGCGATATCTCTCACCGTCAAAAATTACATGTTTAGGGAAACAAATTCTTTCGGTCTCAAAAATAATTTAGCACGCATAGAACTTACAGGATACCTTTCTTCTATCAGCAGAACTTAAAAAAATATTTGGAAGGATAAAGAAGCTTCATGTTTTCAAAATTTGAAGAAAACAAATAAGAAGGATTTTTTGGAAAACCCCACCTTTGTTATTTCCTTCCATATTTTTTTTTACAATTCCTTCTTATTTATGGAAGATATCGTATCAGCTTTATGCGAGCTAAACCATTCTTGAATGCCGGTGAATTTTTTTTCTAAAAATATTAAGTTTTTTTCCAGGTGAAAAAGGTATATAGAGTGGACAAGAAATTTAAATTAGTGCGATGATTTTGATTAGATATTATAATTGAAATATGTCAATTCCACAGAAAAGTTCAGCAAACGTAACAGAAAATATCCGTAAATTCATAAAATAACTGAAAATTCTGTAAACCCTGCAGACAGTTCGGTAATCTTTACGGAAAATGTATGCTGTCCCTATTCTAAGTGATTTTACTTTTTTGTGTTACTTAATTCCTTTCTCAGAGTTCTTTGTGAATACTACGTATTAGTCATATTAAAGTGTTAATAACAATTAGTAATAAATACAGTGTATAGTGTCTGTGGTTAAAAAAATAAATAATTTTTGATTCATTTATATTTTTGAAATTACCTGAAACAAAAATGTTACAAGTGTGTATAAAGCGCTAATTAAATAGAAATAATGTTCACAGAGCTTTTTAAAGTATAATTTGTCATCCATTTAACAGTTTATGTGAAAATTGAATCAAGAATAAAAAGGTCTAATTGAAATAAAAATAATTGGAATTGTTACCAGAATTGGATGTTACATTTTAATTTTCATATTTTCCCAAAACTTGAATTCGAACTTGTAAATTCGCGAAGTGATATACATATACCCAATTCAAAGGTATCAAAATCTGTGATTCTGAGATACAGTTTCCTCTTTCAAAACCAAAAGTTCTAATAATTTTTTCCGTTTACACATCCTTATTAGAAAAATGCTAATTCATTCAGTAGGGCTTCCTATTCGAATGACTCAGCCTTCCTGATCAGTAGTTTTTAACGGATTACCACTAATTTATATTTAGGGAGTAGATGTCAACTTTCTAGCACAGCTATACTTTTGTATGCCTTTAAAAGATTCCATTATTACTGCAAATATTAGCCGATTTTCGTAAATCTTTTCTTCACTTTCTTCTAATTATACTAGTGAACTAATTCTGCTAATTAAAATTGAATCGAGCCATGCTTTCAAAATTTCAATTTTTGTAACTGGTCTTAATCTCTCAACAATGAAAGGGTCATTATTTTCGAGTGATTCGACTCACAGCGGGATAACTGCCTCGAACGGTTCACCAAGGGTCCATTGTCACGCGTTGAAAGTGCAGAAATAGCTAACACTGAGCGTCACTGGTATTGTACTCACGTTTTCGATTATTAAACTAAATATAAACATTTTTTTTTAAAACCATCTGTAGACAGTAAAATAAAATACTATTTAGATGACGCATGCAAAAAATCAGAAAAAAATATTTAAGCGTGCGGCCGGAAACTTGTATACCGTTTTCGGACTCTAATAAATCCCCTCAAGATTTAGGAACAGCTAATGGAGGAAATTGCCTGTCCATAAAGATCAATAAGAACACAGTAATTCACTTATTTATTTATTTTTCTCTCTATTTACTATTGTTCACACACTGCTCTATTGGGTCAAACCACCCACACAAACTTTTGTAAAACCTTTCACTAAAGGATTGCGGAGGTCCCTGGCATATGCGACTGGAAGGGAATCCATTTTGTTCAAGAATCGCAGGAAGTAAAGTTTCGAGCTTCCTCGAAGAAACTCTAGGTTGACATGCTGTCAGGATTCGGAATCAGCTATTCCGGCTCGCGGCGTTTCTAAAATCGCGGATCGCTTAAACTAAAATAGTTAATCGTGCCGACATCTGTTGGTCTCCGAGCGACACTCAATACAAATTAAGCGATACTTATAAGAAAGGAATCATGATACTCACGGTTCGATGCAGGTTTTGCGTGCCTGTTCCATAAATCCTTTGAGAATGATTACTTCCGTACCGGAAGTAGTCCGTCCAACGCAACAAGAATCAGAGATTGAGCAGAGTGACGGTCACCAACCAGTAGAATTACAAGCGGTAATTAACAACATTGTAATTCGGATATTGACCCAGGCCGTTAGACCTCCATCGTGTAGTGGTAGCGAGGCAGACCCATACGAGGAGAATATGGTTGCTGCCAGAAGATTATTCGAATCTCCCGACTTTAGAATGAGGGAAGGGGGTGACAAGTAAATAGCCGCGCCCCTGAACTAAATACCTCGCCTGCCTATTCCGACATGACCAGCGTTCATTAGACGGACACGAGTACATATTCAGTTCTTTTTTATACCTGATACACTCACTGTGCAGGCACCATCGACAGCTTAGATAAAGAGGGCTATGTCGTGGTATAGACGATTCATCAAGAACTACGCTAGAATCTGTGAGCCACTCACTCGTCTAACTAAGAAAAATTACAATTTCTCTTGGGGAGAAAAGCAAGCAGTGACTGGTGTCATCTTCGGTATAGGCATACTCTGACTTCAATTAACCCTCCTGCATTCAAGCGACCGTAAGTGATTAAGGTTTTGGGATTGTTATCATCCAAGTTCAGAACAAGCAAGAGCGTAGGATCGCATACGCTATTCGAGTGATGTGTCTATCTGAGCAAAACTACTAAGCCATCAAAAATTTTCGGTACCATCTCGCAGGATATCACTTCTCAGTGGCTACGGACCACAGTAGCCTTTGATGGTTGTACAATATAACAAATCACAGAGGCAGATTGGCTCGCTGGGTCTTGTTTCTCCTAGAATATAGTAAACGGAGAACTCCATAAGTACCGAAACAATCCGCTACTTTAAGACATCATATATGAATATGATGCTTGGAAATTAATGAGTACAAAAATATAAAATCATGATAAACAATTTAAAAAATTATTTTTCACCATAACTATCCTATTTTTGAAAGTTGTTTTCGTCGTTTAGTTACCAGTTCTTAGTTTTGAGTTACCATAAGGCGACCTCATCGACGATCGGCGATCTGCGTTTATTTGAACTCGAGATTTTTGTTTTCATAAGAAGCTTAGGGAAAGTTTATGCATGTATACTTCGGTATATATACGATTCCTTTGACACATTTTTTCAAAAGAAGGCTTTTCATTAACATTTTTTATATTTTATTCGTATTTTGAGAAATTCATTTTCGATTTAACATTTTAGTCATAGTTCATTTACATTTCAAAATGTTTAAAAATTTCCAAATTTTGAGTAACGTTTCTATTTTTCAATCAAAGCTTTTGACATTTCGGAAAATTTGTATTTGGATTTGTTTATAATAAATGTTGTTAATTTTTTATTTAAAAACCAACTTTACATTTTTGTTCAACTTTTCAGAAGTACAATTTTTTTTAATTTTCAGATTGATCAAAAAAGGTTTTATGTCTGTGCTAAAACTATCTGTAAATAATTTCCAGTAGTTAAGAATGATTGAAAAAATTGTTTATTACGTTATAAACAAATTATTGAATAAAAGTTCTTTTTGGGATTGGGAATGATAGCTCATTAAAATGCAGAGTTTTGGTATGGAATGTGCGAGTGTAAGGAACTTATAAGAATTTGGGAAATCTAGTCCAGAAGAATGTGGAAAGTCAGGTTTAGTCTGCCGCTGTCCCCTGAACTCCCTCCACAATATATTGTAGGACCGGTCTAGGCGACATGTAGCATAAGGGGCGTTCGTCAGTCTTTTGGTTACCCTTAGCCCAAAATGTATCGTCTTGAAAACTCTTAGACAAAATAAAGAATACTTTCACTGTTAAAAAAGTAACAAAGTGAATTAATTACCCTCACCCTGTTACAAATTGGTGATCCTGCCAGGATAGTGGCAAACGATCCTTTGAAGAATTAGCTACGGCAATACAAGGAATCAAAAGGCCCTATCTTTGATTCGAACTTTGAATACAATCTTGAGAACTACGGTTCTCCAAGGAAGGATTCCGGACTTCTCTACGGAAAGTTCGTAAAACAAGGAACCTGTAAGGTATTGGGTAAAATTAAGAGCTGAATTAAGTACGCCTTATTCTACGTAAACCCGATTACCAGTAAGTATCGTAATAAGAATTTTGGGTACGCAACAAACCGCGGTAAAATCCTAGAGCCTGTGAAACAGCACAGTATGACTCAGAAAAAGACGAGGAAAGAAAAGCAGCATAGCAGCAATCACGCAGCCAAGTCGGAGATACGTCACCGAACACATCCGACCAGACAAGGACAACGCAGAGAACTACCACCTCCCGTTTGCAGCCGTCGCCTGAAGAAAACAAAAAGGCTAGTAGTTATAAATTAAGATAGAGTTTCAGTCTTCTTTCAGTCGTCGAACAAATAATTTTAAGTTCGCAAAGTTAAGGTGAAGTGAAAATCAAATTAAAGTGAAGCAAAGATTACAAAAAAATAAATAAAAATTTTTATGTAGGGAACCGTTGGTATACTACGCGTGCTCGCTAGCTCTGCCACCGTTAATAAAAAGAAACTTGAATCCGAATTAACCTTGTACGTACTCCATGTAGACGGATTGTACAAGTGAGGATTATAAAAAATTTAACAACACAAAAATTGTAACGCGGTCGCGACACCATTTACACCCAACACTGATGAACACGAAATAGAATCCGCTAATCATCGGAAAATAAAAAGTAACGTAGAAATGAACGATAAGAATGAGGAGAACAACGCGGACGAAGAAAGTAACGCGGAAGGAAACGAGAATGAGAACAGCGCGGACGAATCACGCGAACGACAAGAAAATCGACCCCTCGTGCAAATGAGACCGACTAGTGCCATCCCTACCAATGCTGGTGAAAGTAACGTGAGGAAGCACGTGAAACTGTAAGACTGCCGAGAGCTCAACCCCCCGTGGCTCTGAGACAGCTCCCTTCTGGTACTATTCCCGCTAAGGAAATAATAAGAACCATAAAGACTCTAACAGGACAGGATGACATGGGGATAGAAGACTTTATACGATCAGTAAAAAGGGCACGAGACAGGTGCTCTCAACCCGACTTGCTGTTAGAGTTCGTTTTTGCAGAGAGGATTACACAAAATGCAGAAAGGGAAATTAGGTACTTAGAAATTACCAATTTTAACACTCTTTTTTATGCATTGAGAGAAAATTTAAATCTGACAGCTTCAGTTTCCGCTCTTAGATCTAAATTAGAAACATTCAGACAAAGTCCTACAGAAACAATACAAAGTTTCAACGGGCGTCTTAGACAGGCCGTGAACGAAGTAAAATATGCAGTGCAATCAGAACACACAAATAGCTATGCTAAAAATAATGCTAAATAAAAATGCTACAAATAGCTATACTAAAACGTAGAATTTTCAGCCAGGACAGTTCCAAATCAACCCCCACAAAACCCCGTGAGGAATATCCAGGAAATCGAGAATCAAGAGGACGGCCATAATTATTTAGAATTTCAAGAAATGAGTCCCGAAGAAATAAACGAACAACTAGACTACGAGGAGAATGTAGAATTTCAAATATCAGCGGCAGGTTATTATCCATCAGGGGTAAACACTCAAATGGACTCATTTATAGCTTAGTGGTCGACTCTGGTGCAGCGATTAACCTTATTAGGGAAAAAAATCTGCCAAAGGAAGTCAAGGTATTCCCCATGAAAAAAGATTTCGTCATGGCAAAGGACCTACACTACTAACATTATGCCACTTACATTAATTACTTTGGAAAAAGACATCTTCTTCACATAGTAGATGATGGCTTTCCTTTGCCAGAAGCTGGAATCATAGGGTTATCCTTTTCCAACCAATATTCAAGATATTCCATTACGCCGCAGTATCTAATCCTAGAAACCAAGAAATAACCTCTACATGATGATGGACGTTTCATGAGTGGCAACACAGCTCAAATCAACATAATAAGCATTGATGAACTGGACCAAGAAGTATTCATTGAGGATAATCCTAACATACCGGACGAGATTTACTCAATCAAAGATAGTCAACTATTAGTCCCATATTACAACTATGAGAGGAACCCCACACTGATCAAAGTACCGAAATACGAACCTATCCAGAATATAAGGGAAGTACATAGGGCAACTGTTACTCAGAAGGAAGCAACTGTTGGACATCGACTGACAGATTTACGAGATAAAACTAGGCTGCAACATATAGAAGAGGAGATCCGGGAAAATGTATGGAAAGGCATAGCGTCTTACAATGACATCTTCCATCTGGAAGGAGATCGACTGCCCTGCACCGACCTAGTGGATCACGAGATTGTCCTTAAGTCAGGAAAAATAGTCAACATAAAATCATATAGGCCGCCGCAGTGGCATAAAGAAGAAATATCAAAACAAATGGGAGATTTAATTAAAAAGAAAGTGCTAAGACATTCCAAGTCACCTTATAACTCCCCCATTTGGGTAGTACCAAAAAAGACAGACGCTTCGGGAATGAAAAAATGGCGAATTGTCATAGACTTTAGAAAGATCAACGACGACACAGACTAAGATGCATATCCCCTACCAGTGATAGATGATATCCTTGATCAGTTAGGAGAAGCTAAATTTTTCTCGGCCTTTGATTTAAGCTCCGGTTTCCACCAAATACCTATGGCAGAAGAATCAACAAAATATACAGCTTTCTCAACACCCCAAGGGCACTTCGAGTTCAACAGGATGTCTTTTGGATTAAAGAATGCCCCAGCCAAATTTCAACGAATGATGGACGGAGCATTCAGAGGATGAGCAGAAAAAAGTATGTTTTGCCTATCTGGACGACATAGTTGTATTCGGATCTACCCTGGAGGAACATAATAATAACCTCTTTACAGTTTTCGAAAGACTGAGACAGACAGGTCTAAAGCTTCAGCCCGATAAGTGTGAATATCTACGCCCTGAACTTGAATACCTCGGACACGTTATCACCAAAGATGGAGTGAAACCCAATGCAGCAAAGTTAGAAGCAGTACAAAATTTCAGACAGCCTAGGAATGTAAAAGAAATCCAATCATTCTTAGGACTAGCTGGCTATTATCGGAAATTTATACGTAATTTCGCATGCATAGCGAAACCTTTGACAGAGCTAACGAAAAAAGATACAGTATTCAACTGGTCACTCGAATGTCAAGAGAGCTTTGCGCTTTTAAAAAATAAACTTTGTGAAGCTCCAGTGCTGAGATAACCCGACTACTCAAAAGAGTCTCTATTAACAACCGACGCCAGCAACAAAGGTCTAGGGGCAATTCTGTCCCAAGAAGGACACCCATTCTGTTACATTTCAAGAACATTAAATGGAGCAAAACATAATTACAGCACATCCGAGAAAGAACTTCTAGCCATCGTTTGGGCAGTTAAACGACTCAGGCAGTATCTGCTAGGAAGAAAATTTAAAATTCAAACTGACCACCAAGGTCTGACATGGTTAAATAACGTCAAAGATACTTCGTCCCGATTACTAAGATGGAGATTCAGACTAAAAGAATGCCTATCACGATTGTTTCCAATCACGGATCCTTCAGATGAAGATGTTGAGGAAAGTGGTTCAGGAAGTGAGCTCTCCGATGAAGAAACCACGAGCGCTTCACGAACAACGAAACCAGCCCTGGCCAACAAAATGGCTGCAAACGATCTCATATCTGATGAAGAATATTTATTGGATCAACGAGAAGGATTCTATCAGGAGTATCTCGCATGGAAGAAAGAGAAAACTCCCACCCGGGAAGTAAAGAAACCAAATGCATGCGGAAAACTGTGGGTAGAAATCACGAAGTCTCAATTTGGAGATTATCAGGAACAGTTGTGGTTGAGATTACTCAACCTTAAAGTCAAAGACTTCATAGATAAGAAATTGACAATAGTACGTCTCCAGTTCGCAGACTCAATGATAACACCGTTAGAAAAACTCAAAAATCAAGAAATAATAAGTTTTCTATGCAACCGATATCCCACACTAAGCTCCCACACATGCTCTAATGCCACGAGAGACCTGACAAATGAAGAAAAGAAACAGGTAATTGAGGAAGCGCACGGATCCGTTATGGCTCAGCATTATGGTGAAAACAAAACTATCGAATGAGCAAGAACAATCGGTGAATGGAAAAACATGGAAGAAGAGGTACTTCACTTTGTAAAAAGATGCCCGGTCTGCCAGTTGCAAAAAACAACTAGGATCAAAAATCAGAGTGAAGCTGTTATCCCCGATACGCCAGTTGACCCCAACGATAAAATAGTTATGGTCATTTTCGGGCCATTGCCAACCACTCGTTCAGGAAATAACTATATCCTGTCTATTCAAGACCAACTCACCAAATATCTCATTTTGGTCCCACTTAAAGACGCCGAATCCGAGAGAATAATTGAAGGACTTTTTGATCATTATATATACATGCTTGGGTCCCCTAAACACATACTCACCGACCAAGGAGCCAACTTTGTTTCAGAACTTGTCAAAAATTTTGAGAATATGTTTATAATCCGACATATCAAGACTTCCACCTATCATCCACAATCCAACGGAAGTCTAGAAAGGTCACACTCAAGCCTGAAAGACCTAATAAGAACATGCATGGAGGACAATACAGTTGAATGGGATAACACACTAAAAATCGTGACCATGGCTCATAATACCATGAAACATGAAGGAACTGGGTATTCTCCTTTCCAACTCACTTTGGGAAGAGAACCAAACATCCCTTCCATGCTGAACACAACACTTTCAATAAAGTACTCGGACCTTGTTCAAAAGTGGAAAGATAGGCATGAAAGATATCTTAACAGAGCCAGAGAGAGAATAATGTAGCAAAAAGAAATGTACAAGAAACAGCAAGATGCAAGGATTATAAAATCAGAAGGAATTTATGTACCCGGAGACCTGGTGAAGCTTATCAACCAAACACCTGTCAACAAGCTCTCTCCTAGTTGGAAAGGGCCCGCGGTTATTTAGAAGCAATAGAAAATAACAACTACAAAATTGGGTTTGAGAATAAAACTCTAACCATCCATGCCAACCAAATAATGCCATACTATACGTAATTTCAGATGTTCCTCGTATGGATTTTGTGAACTCAAGTGGGAGCGAGTCTAGGAAATTACACCATAACAAACATCAACGGAAACATCTTTTTAGAGAAAGAAGCCCACCTTTACCACGAAAAATTGAATCTCATCATATCTGTGAATACAACCAACACACAGCAAAGATCTAATCTTATAGCCAACACACTTAAAGTTGCAGTGAAAGCCTGTGATTCTAGCTGCGCCGAAGATTACGAGATAAGAATGGTAGGTGAACGATATGAACGACTGCGCCAAAGAGAAGAGCTACTCCAACAGGTCATGGGTATTCGACGAACCAAAAGAGGATTGCTCAATGCTGTAGGAGAAATATCTAAAAGCTTATTCGGAACCATGAGCAACAGTGACCTTGAAGCTATCAATAAAGAACTTGACCAACTTTACTCAGATAATAAGGATTTAGCTATGGTAATGCAAAATCACACTAAAGTCCTAAAGTTATTGCTGGACTTTTCATCGGCTGACTACAAAACTTTAGAAGGAAAGTTGCAAGCCGAAGCTGAGACCGCACATCTGATTAGAGGTAGTCTGAATAACAACACCAGAAATTTGTTCATAGCTTCTAAATTGATTGTATGCGGAATCCTGATTGACGAATTACATGACGATATCGAAACGGCATTGGTTGCCATAAATAATGGTAAACACGGTATAAATCATCCCCAGATTGTTACACCTAAAATATTAATGGACATGATCCAAGAGTTTAGCACCATGCATCGAACTCGTTATCATCTTGATGCCAACCCGGAAAGCTACCAACACATCCTCGACCTCAGCGAAGTCAACGTAGCCTTGATCAGGAAAACTTTGACGTATATTATCTCGGTACCCGTACTCGAGAAAGAAGAATATGCGATTACTCATGTGATCCCTATACCTCAGTTAATACGAAACACTCACATATCCCTTACACCCAAATACGAATATCTATTCACCAGCAAAACTTCCTACGTTCACATCGATCACTTGCCGAATATAAAATTTGTAACCGAAATCAACCCAACTATAGGCTAATAGACACAAATAACTTTAGATTTTCTCTGCCAAGACTCGACAACCTCGATAGAAGTAGATACTAACATTTATATTCAGGGTTCTGGATTTAAAGTTGTATCAGATAATGTACAACTTTATTTAGAGAAAACGTGTACCTACGAAAAAACCATTGTATTAAACAAGACCTACGAAATGCCTTACGATAAGAATTCGCTAGATACGCTAGAGAGCCACTCTACATCGACAACTAGATGTTAACGTGCTGAAGCAGATGAGACTTAGCCTAGATGATACGCAAAACTTGTTTAGCAAGATCGCTTCTCATCATAGAATACAGACTTGGAAAGGAAAGGCCTACGAATAGTTACAGTATATTGGATACACTAGCATAGGATTAATCGTTTTATTTACCCTGCTAAAATGCGGAGTTTTCGAAGAAATCAAACACTGCCTCCCTAAGAAGCTATGTTTCATTTACGTAAAAACTCAGGTTCAGGCCAGCCCCACAGTACATTATACAAGCGCTCCAACCCATGAGGTTATAACGGAAGTACCTATACCTGCAAATGTACCACTAAGTGCAAATGTACCACTACGAATTAAAAATAGAAGAGTTAAATTTTAGGGACTAAAATCTGTCTAAACGGGGTGGTGTAAGGAACTTATAAGAATTTGGGAAATCTAGTGCAGAAGAATGTGGAAAGTCAGGTTTAGTCTGCCGCTGTCCCCTGAACTCCCTCCACAATATATTGTAGGACCGGTCTAGGCGACATGTAGCAGAAGGGGCGTTGGTCAGTCTTTCGGCTACCCTTAGCTCACGTTGTATCGTCTTGAAAACTCTTAGACAAAATAAAGAATACTTCCACAGTTAAAAAAGTAACAAAGTCAATTCATTACCCTCACCCTGTTACACGAGAAATAAAAGATTTATTACTGTTACTTGAAAGAAGATGCTATTTGGCAATTAAAACAAAATTCACTGTTTGGCTATTTATCAACGAACAGGCTTAATTTTTTTTAACGGAATAAACTAAGAATGCTTTTCCGGTGATTGTTTGATATGAAACTTAGCAAATTTGGAAGCATTATTAATTATTTAAACAATTTTTATAAATAAATTCAGAGTTTTTCTATTTTTCAACGAATAGGCTCAATTAAAAAATAATAAACTGAGAATGCTTTTCCAGTGACTGTTTAATATGATACTTTGCTAATTTACAAGAATTAATAATTATTTAAACAATTTTTATAAACAAATCCAGAGTTTGTCCAATTTTCAACGAATAGGCTTAATTAAAAAAAAATAAATAAATAAGAATATCTTTGCAATGACTCTTTTCTATGTTGCTTTGCAAATTCCCAAGAATTATGATTTAAACCATTTTTGTGAGGAAATTTAGAGTTTTCTATTTTTCAACGAATAGGCTTAATTTGTTCGCGGAATCAACTAAGAATGTCTTTTAGATGAGTTTTTTTCATGATGTTTTGCAAATTCCCAAGAATTATTTGTTTAAAACTAAGATTTTTTGTATACTAAATTTTGTTTCTCAATGAGTAGGCTCAATGTTTTTACAGAATTAACTGAGAATGTCATTGCGGTGACTCTTTCCTATAGTGCTTTACAAATTCCCAGTAATTATGATTTATTTTAAACAAATTTGTAAGGAAATTCAGAGTTTACTATTTTTTAATGAATAGGCCTAATTTGTTCTCGGAATCAACTAAGAATGTCTTTTCGATGAGTTTTTTTCATGATGTTTCGCGAATTCCCAAGAATTATTTAATTATTTAAAACTAAGATTTTTTTATAATAAATATTGTTTTTTAATGAATAGGCTCAATTTTTTACAGATTTAACTGAGAATATATTTTCGATTACTCTTTTCTATAGTACTTTACCAATTCCAAAGAATTATGATTTATTGATTTAAACAATTTTTGTAAGGAAATTCAGAGTTTGGTTATTTTTCAACGAAAGGGCTTAATTTTTTTTAACGGAATCAACTAAGAATGCTTTTCCGGTGACTGTTTGATATTATACTTTGCAAATGTACAAGAATTATTAATTATTTTCACGAACGAGCTTTGGATAGACAAACTCATCCAAAAGTTTGGTACTACCTTAAGCAGTGTTGACACGCTGGTTAATAAGTGTCGCGTGTAAAATACAAACAACAATCACGATGGTCCAACCTTGACTAGGGTCCAACCTTGACGACATTCCCCTACTTTAATAATCTCTTCAATAAAATGATATTGTGCTTTTTTAAGATTTTCTGAATTAATTTTTCATATGCAATATATTTTTCCCTAATTTTTACTGTGATGTATGTAATATTAAAACATTTTAATGAATTCATTCTGTGTTTTTTTTTCAAAATGCAGATAGCTTTCAAGCAAATTAAAAAAAAATTACAATTTCAACTACAATTTGAAGCTTTTTTTATTATAATTATAAATAATGGAAAATTATGAATATTTAGCACTTCACTTTATTTTTATGTTAGTTACATTTTCGACGTCTATGACTTTTCAAATTCAAACTATTTTTGAAATCTTAAGCAATTCAAAATGATTTCATCCTGGGCTAATTATTTTTAAAGAAAAAAATTACGATTTTAATTAATATTTTGGCTCACTTATTAATACTTCTATTTAAAATTATATATCCTCAAATTTATGAATATTTAGAAATTCATTTTATTTTTATTTTAATTACATTTTCGATGACTGTGACTTCTTTCAAATTTAAACTATTTTGGCAATATTACGGAATTGAAAATATGATTTCATTCTGGGCTAATTATTTTTAAAGACAACATTACAATTTTAATTAATATTTTGGCTCATTTCTTATTATTTCTTTTTACAATTATACAGCCTTACTTTTTTTCGAAAAGAATTTTTTCAATTAGAATAATAAACAATAAAAATTATGAACATTTTGAAATTTGTTTTATTTTACTTTCATTTACACTTTCAAAGACGATTGAATCCTTATAATTTTACCCAACAATAACAAATTGTGAACTTTTATAATTTTATTTTATTTAACTTTCTGTTACATTTTCAAAGAATATAACTTCCTTGTAATTGTAACTATTATTGCAATCTTAAAAAAATTGAAAATATGAATTCATCTGTGCTATTTTTATTAAAAAACATTACAATTTGAATTATTTTTGGAATTTAAAGAAGTTCAGAAAATTTAAAAAATATGTTTACCCTTGGCTCATTTATCTTTAAAGAAAACGGAGTCAACTAAGAATATCTTTCCGGTGCCTTTTTTCTATGCTTGGTTTATTCCCAAGAATTATTAATTATTTAAACAATTTTCATAAACAAATTCAGATTTTCGCCATTTTTCCACGAATAGAGTTTTGATGACTTTTTTGCATGCTTTGCAAATTTCCAAGAATTATTAATTTTTAAAATAATTTTCCTAAATAAATTAAGACCTTGGGCTTTTTTCAATGAATGGGATAAATTAGTTTAGGGTATCAAGAAAGAATGTATTTCCAATCAATCTTTTCTACGATACTTTGCGAATATATAATAATTATTAATGATTTCAACAATTTTCATAAACATGTTCAGAGTTTGGCTATTTTTCAAGGAATAGGTACAGTTTTTTTACAAAGTTAACAACGAATGTCTTTTCGATGACTATTTTATATGCTGCTTCGTAAATGCACAATAATTATTAATAATTTAAATAATTTGCGTAAACAAATTCAGAGTTTGCCTATTTTTCAACGAATAGGTTCAATTTCTTTTACAGAATTAACTAAGAATATCCTTCCGATGACTCTTTTCTATGAAGCTTTGCAAATTTACAAGAATTATCAATTATTTCAACAAATTAAGAGTTTGGCCACTTTCCATCGAAAAGATGTCAATTTGTTTACGGAATCACCAATAATGTATTTCCAATAACTCTTGTCTACGATACTTTGCACATTGAAAATAATTAATTATTAATTATTTAAACAGTCTTAATAAACATACTCAGAGTTTGAGTAGTTTTCAAGGAATAGGCACAAGTTGTTTACGGAGTCAACTAAAAATATCTTTTCGATAACTCTTTTTTATTTTTCTTTATAAATTTACAAGAATTATAATTATTTAAACAATTTTGATTAAAAAATTAAGAGTTTGGCTATTTCTCAACGGAAAGGCTCAATTTTTTACAGAATCAAGTAAGAATATCTTTCAGATTAATTTTTTCTATGATGCTAAGAAAAGTCTTTCTCGTGACTGTTTTCTATATTGCTCATGTAAATTCACAAGAATGATTAATTATTTAAACAATTTCCATCAACGAATAAGCTCAATTTGTTTATGTAATCAACTGAGAATATCTTTCCGATGACTGTTATATATGTTGCTTTGTAAATTTACAATAATTTTTAATTATTTAAACAATTTCCATGAACACATTCAGAACAATTTGTTTACGGAGTCAACTAAGATTGTCTTTCCGTTGACTCTTTACTATTTTTTGTAAATTTACAAGAATTATTAATTATTTAAACAATTTCGATTACAAAATTTAGAGCTTGGCTATTTTTCAAGGAATAGGCTCAATTTTTCACAGAATTAGATAAGAATATCTTTCCGGTGACCATTTTTCAACGAGTAGGCTCAATTTGTTTACGGAATCAATAAAAAATGTTTTTCAAATAACTCTTTCCTGTGTATGATAATTTGAAAAGTTACAATAATTATTAATTATTTAAACTTGTTGATCAACATATCCAGAGTTTAGCTATTTTTCAAGGAATAGGCATAATTGTCTTACGGAGTCAACTAAGTATGTCTTTCCGAAGACAGTATTAGCGCTGAAATGCTTGAATACGGTGGCGAATACATACCTCACAGGTTGTGCGAATTGATAAATTTATGTATCGAGATGGGAGAAGTCCCAGACGATTGGAGAAAAGCGATTATCGTACCAATATACGAAAGAAAGGGAGATAAAAGCAACTGCAGTATTTACAGAGGTATCAGCTTACTAAGTACCGTAAGTAAAATATACTCAAAAATACTCATTCGTAGGGTAATGAAAATTACAGAAGAAAAGATATGGGAAGTCCAAAGTGGATTTATGCCAGGAAGATCATGTACAGATCAGATATTTAGTTTAAAGCAGATCACAGAAAAAAACTTAAGAGTAGAAAAGAAAGTTTTCTGTGCATTTGTTGACCTAGAAAAAGCATTTGACAAGGTAAATAGAAGTAAACTTTGGGAAGCCCTTAAAGAGTACAGAGTCAATGGATGGCTCCTAAAAGCAATAAAATCAATATATACAGGTAGTAAGGCGAGTGTAAGAGTAAATGAGAAACTGAGTGACTGGTTCGATATTATGCAAGGCGTGAAACAAGGATGCGTTATGTCCTCACTCTGTTTGTCATATTTATGGATAAGTGTCTAAGAATGACCCTCTTCGACGAAGAAGATGTAGATCTCGAAACAGTGATGGTACGTGGGTTAGCTTTCGCAGATGACAAGATTATTATGGCAGAATCAATCGAGGACTTGCAAAGAATGTTGAATAAACTTAATACAAGCATGAAGAACATGGTCCTTAAAATTAACGTAAATAAAACAAAAATCATGGTGTTCGAAGGAAAAACTGAGAATATAATGTGCAACATTGTCCTAAATGATGAGAGATTAGAACAATTTGACAAGAACGTATATCTGGGTAGCCTATTCACTAGCGACGGAAAAAAAGATGGGGAAATAGATAGGCGTATAAATAAGGGTAAGCAGGTTATCAGTAGAGTAGGGTCCATACTCAGAAATAAAAACATATCAAAAAAAGCTAAAATGGCCATACATAATTCAATATTCGTACCGACTGTACTATACGGTAGCGAGATATGGGCCTGTCAAGAGAAGGACAGGAGTAAAATTAACGCGATTGGCATGAAACCTCTACGCACAATATGCGGAAAAACACTGATGGACAATGTCCGAAACGAGATAATCGTCAAAGAATGTGGTGCAAAAGAGACAATAGTTGACAAATGGGAAAGAAATCAGTTAAGATGACCAAACAAGTGTATAAAGGTAAAGTAAATTGCAGAATGCCCAGAGGTAGACCGCCAAAAGAATGGTTAGAATCTGTGAATGAGACACTAATCCGAAGAAACATAAGGAGCCATAGAAACACAAGAGCTTGCATGAAAAAATGCATGGACGTGAAGGAAGCTAGAGTAGTATGCCAGGACAGAAAAGTGTGGCCACAAATAGTTTGTAAACAGAGTGACAAAAGAGTGAATGAAGCCTGAAACAAAGACCTTGGATACTAATGGGCCCAGGTGGGGAACCACACATAACAATTTTGTGAGGCTCTTCACCTGGGGTGATCGCTAGAGAGATTGATCAGCAACCTGGGTCGGAGCAGTGTTGCGCAATGAACGTGTCATTTAAATAAATAACACGAGAATTCCAGATCAATCTAAAATATCTATACCTAACACCTATATACCTATCTACCTTATACCTATATACCCACCTACACACTACTATTTTCCAACCGAGCAAGTCATGCCTACCCCTAAAGGGAAATGGCTTAGTGGTATAATAGGCTCCATTTTTTATAGAATTAAGTAAGAATATCTGTCCAGTGTCTTTTTTCTATAATGCTCTGCAAATTTCAAAGAATAAATCATTATTTAAACAATTTTGATAAACAAATCAAGAGTTTAGCTATTTTTCAAGGAATAGGCATAATTTGTTTACGGAGTCCATTAAGTATGTCTTTCCGAAGACACTTTTTCTATGTTTCTTTACAAATTCAGATTTTGGCTATTTTCAACGAATAGGCTAAATTTTTGTATAGAATTAACCAAGAATATCTTTCCGATTACTTTTTTCTATGATGACATGGAAAGTCTTTCTGATTACTCTTTTCTATTTTGCTTCATAAATTTACAACAATTATTAATTATTTAAACAATTTCGATTTAAAAATTAAGAGTTTGGCTATTTTTCAACGAATAGGCTCAATTGTTTACAGAATTAGGTAAGAATATATTTCCGATGACTTTTTTTTCATAATGCTCTGCAAATTTCAAAGAATTAATTATTATCTGAACAATTTTGATAAAAAAATTAAGAGTTTGACCATTTTTCAACGAATAGGCTCAATTTTTTTACAGAATCAATGAAAAATGTTTTTCAAGTAACTCTTTCCTGTGGATGATACTTTGAAAATTTAAAATAATTAATAATTATTTAGACAATGTTTATTAACATATCCAGAGCTTGGCTATTCTTCAAGGAATAGGCACAATTTGTTTACGGAGTCAACTAAGTATGTCTTTCCGAAGACTCTATTTCTAGGTAGCTTCACAAATTCATATTTTGGCTATTTTCAACGAATAGGCTGAATTTTTTTATACAATTAACCAAGAATATCTTTACAATTACTTTTTTCTATGATGCTATGCAAAGTCTTTCTGATGACTCTTTTCGATGTTGCTTTGTAAATTTGCAAGAATTAATAATGATTTAAACCATTTTAATTAAAAAATTTAGAATTTGGCTATGTTTTAACAAATAGGCTACATTTTTTTACAGAATTAACTAAGAATATCATTCCAATGACTTTTTTTATATGATGCTTTGGAAATTTTCAAGAATTATTAATTATTTAAACAATTTGCATAAAGAAATCAAGAACTTGGCTATTTTTCAACGACTAGGATCAATTAGTTTAGTGCATCAAGATTTCTACGATACTTTGCAAATATACAATAATTAATAATTATTTAAATAATATTCATAAACAAATTCAAAGTTTAGCTATTTGTCAACGAATAGGCTACATTTTTTCACAGAATTAACTAAGAATATCTTTCCGATGACTTTTTTCTGTGATACTTCGTAAATTCTCAAGTATTATTAATTATTTGAACAATTTTTCTAAACGAATTGAGAGTTTAGCTGTTTTGAAACTAATAGGCTCAATTTGTTTACGGTAGCAAGAAAGTACGTATTTCCAATAAGACTTTCCTACATTACTTTGCACATTTGCAATAATTATTATTTATTTAAACAATTTTCATAAACATATTCAGAGTTTGGGTATTTTTCAAGGAATAGACACAATTTGTTTACGGAGTCAACTAACAATGTCTTTCTGATGACTCTATTCTATGTTGGTTTGTCAATTTATAATAATTATTAATCATTTAAACAATTTTCCTAAACATATTCAGAGTTTGTCTATTTTCAAAGGAATAGGCCCAATTTTTTTACGGAAGCAACAAAGTATGTATTTCAAATAAGAATTTCGTACATTACTTTGCACATTCACAATAATTATTCATTATTTAAATATTTTTCATAAACATATTCAGAGTTTGGGTATTTTTCAAGGAATAGACACAATTTGTTTACGGAGTCAACTAAGATTGTGTTTCCGATGCTCTTTTCTATGTTGTTTTGTATATTCACAAGAATTATTAATTATTTGAACAACTTTCATTTAAAAAATTAGAATTTGGCTATTTTTCAACGAATAGGGTGAATTTTTTACAGAATTAACTTCAAATTTCTAAGATTTATTAATCATTTCAAATGTTTTAATGAGCAAATGAAGAGTTTGGCAATTTGTCGAAGAAACCCTCCCGTACAACCTCCTGCTCGACATACACAACTCGGTCGTATACGTCGCAGATGGGCTGTGTTCTAGAATTCACTGGCAGTACTACACGGAGAAAAAAACCACACTGTCATAGTAGGCTGAGCTCTTAATATTACAGCATGGAACTTCATGTGCGACATTGGTATGAATTTCTACCAATATTGGCATCAGGTTAGACATTTTTAGCATTAAATGTCCTATACCATAAAAGAATCAAGCGCATGCCGTTATTGCTGGAGTCACATGCCCTTAGAGCAGTTGTGCCTTACGAAAATAGCTCGAACTTCGCCTTGCTACGGTTGTAAGAAAACTCATCCTATTAGAGTATGAGTACTCTTACAAAAGAGATATTAGGCCACGCCTACCGGCGCTTGCGCGTGACCTAATATCTCGTTTGTAAGAGTACTCATACTCTAATAGGATGAGTTTTCTTACAACCG
>CAKNYM010046268.1:0-48984 GCA_932195095.1 Andricus curvator
AATAATATTATATAATTATATTTCATTATATTTTTCATTATATATTTTATATTATTTTTTTTTTTTTTTTTTTTTTTTTATATATATATATATATATTATATTATTATATATTATATTATTATTTTATAGTTTGAAAATTGATTTTGGTGGTTTAAAATTGAAAAATTTTGTCAAACCATTCTTTTGGTACAAAATAATCTTCTCTTTTGAAAATTAATCTTCTTTTATCAAAAATATAACTACTTGGTTGATAATTATTATAATTTAACTTCTTATTTGAATTTTTTTGTATTCATTGTATTTATTGAAAATACAATTATCCTATAATAGGTTAAAAATTTACCTTGTTTAGTTGGGACTTTGTATATTTCGTTAAAAATTTGTTTTTGGTTGAAGATTCAACTGCTTTGTTAAAAGTTGTACTAAATGGAAATCTTCTGTATCATAATATTATTCTGGAGATGAAAAGAACCCATCCCGCAGAAAAGAAACATTTTATTGTTTAAACTGCGATGTAAGTGAATTTGTTCATAAAAATTGTTAACAACAATATTAAATAATTTTTGTTACATGGCAATGATTTTTCTACTGATAAATTATCTAGAATCAAAAATGCTGAATAAAGGAATTTGTTTTTAATAATATGTATGATTATTAAACGGCAAAACCTTGTGTCAAGTTATTATCCTCGAGATGAAAGAAAACGTTTTTTGTAGAAAATAAATTTTTTTCATGTTCAGAAAGGCTTCATAATTGAATTTTTTTATCACAATTATTTATAACAATAATCATTGGTTATGAGAAATTGTTTCTTTTGCGTAATTCAACAACGAAATTTGTACAAAAATGCAGCAAACGCCATTTTTTGTCCATTAATATGTTCATAACAATTAGTCAAATTTAAGAATTTAATCTTTTATGCAAATTTTCTTTGGTGGAAATTATACGTACTAATTCTGTGGGTTTTTGAGAGAATGTCAATAGACAGAGCATAGTAGGTAGTATGAAGATGAAAATTTATGGTTTTTTGTCATATTGTAACTCAAATAACAAATTTAAGACACTTTTTTTTAATTTAGCTTTGGAAGGCCTTTCTGAAATTTAATCCGCCTCAATTTAGAAAGAAACTTTGAAATCGGTTAATAAATGGGACCTCTGGAATTTTTTGAACCCGTGAAAAGCTTTTTTTTTAGTTTCAAGTTTCGATGCTGTAAATTTCAGATTTTTGCTATAATTTTTGACCGAGTTATCATGTTTCAAAGTCATCACTGATGTTTAGTCGATAATTTCCATTTATCGTCATTTTTGAACTCAAATAACGAATTAGTAAATTTTGTTGTTGAAATTCGGCCTCTTTAAAATTCAATTAGCCTTAAGGCCATGTGACGAGTGGGTCACGTGACCCGATTCCTACCTTACCGGCAGTTTTTTTATTTGTCAACTTATTTTCACACGAAGCGCCACATCGAGTTGAAAATTTGGGATACTAAATAAAAAGCACTAAGAAACGCGGTTCTGGTCCTAAATTTTTATAATTATGAAAAAATAAAAAAATAAATTTGTTATACAATTTTTTTTATAGTAATAAGAATTTAGGACCAGAGCCGCGTTTCTTAGTGCTTCTTATTTATTATCTCAAATTTTCAACTCGATGTGGCTATTCGTGTGAAAATAAGTTGACAAATAAAAAAAGTGCTGGTAAGGTAGGAATGTGCTCACGTGAGCCACTCATCACATGGCCTTAATTTAAAAAAAAACTTTAAAATTAGCTCACTGTGACATTGGAAATCTGCTGGGGAGTGATGCTGCGGATGTGACTTATCGCAGGTGACTTTACATGGACCCAACGCCAACTTCACTACTTAAAAATCAATAAAAAATTGACTGAAGCTGACTGAATTGATTTTTTGAAAAAAATGTAGTGTGATAAGTGTCTCGTGCCTCACCAAACGACCAGCGTCACTGTTGTGTAATTTAACCAAGGTCTTGATATCGCTGCGCTTCCTATAGGGAGCATCCATGAATTCGCGAGACTTTTTGAAACCATAATTGATATTGTCTCCACAGCCTCCCCATTCCCACTCACCTTCTGTGGGAATGTTTGTTCTTCCATGTCCTGAACTATGGGCTATTTTTCCGATATGGTTTCCTGTTCATATTAAAGCATTTTTTCAACGTTTATAAGGGGCCAAAGAGGCTGAGGCCGGTAGTGAGGGGCCGCTCAAAAACTACGTCACACTGCCAAAGTGAGGAAAAGGTATCAAGTTTTGCGAATTAAATTTATTCAGAAAAAAGATCTTCTCCTTTCGCCCCGCTGGGATTCGAACGCCAGGTCAACTGATTGCCGGTGAGGTGCTCTAACCACTAAGCTACTGGACAGATCGGAAGATGAATCCTTTTTCTGAATGACGCTTTGTTTCGCAAGATTTTATGTTTTAATACAAGTAAATTTTTCCTAGGAATTTCTATTATCATCGGAGATGCTAACGATCAATCAGAAGAGAAATCTTTTCACACACTGTGAAAATGGAAATCTACAATATCGATCAAAGTTATCTCCTCTAATACAGAAAATCTTTAACGTCTTCTCAGACTAGATGGAACTATAAATTAAAAATTTATCAAATTTATTTCAATTCCTAGTAAAACTTGACTTCTGTTAAAACATAACATCTTGGAAAAGAAAGCGTATTTCAGAGAAAGGATTCTTCGTCCAATCTCTCTAGTAGCTTAGTGGTTAGAGCACCTGACCGGCAATCTGTTGACCTGGCGTTCGAATCCCAGCGAAGCGAAAGGAGAAGATCTTTTTTCTGAATAAATTTAATTTAAAATTTTTTTAATTTATAGCTCCATCTAGTTTGCGAAGACGTTAAAGATTTTCTGTATCAGAGGAGATAACTTTGATCGATATTGTAGATTTTCATTTTCACAGTGTGTGAAAAGATTTCTTTTCTGATTGATCGTTACCATCTCCGATGATAATACAAATTCCTAGTAAAAATTAGTGATTTTATTTTACAAGTAAAGCATCCAAATACAGATTTCATGCTCTTTGCCCTATTTTCGTATTTTCCCCTCTTTATAGAATTCGCTTTCAGAGTTTCGGAGCCCCGCGCCCAAAACCCTCATAGTTTCAGTCGAGTTTCAGTTCGCGCGTTCATCCGCCTTTTTTCTACAAGAGGAGAGAAGTAGGGAAAAGAAGGGTGGGGGAAGTAGTAGTTATGGGAAATGAGGGGGAGGGGGTAAATAGGGAAAGTGAGGGGAAATGTAGGGTAAAGTGAAGAGAGGGGATAGTGGATGATGAAGAAGTTGGTGAAGGGAGGGGAAGCGACGCTTTAAGTGAGGGGGAAAGTAGGGTGTGTAGGGGAGGGAAATTATGGGAGGAAGAGGTTCAAACGAATTATTTCCGTCTTTATAGGGTAAGAAATCCTTTTCTTTTCGAAAATCTTTTCTATTTTTAAGAACAATCCTCTTTTTATTGGTTTTTCGGTCAAGTGCGAACTGAAATGCTAGAAACCTGTGAAAATTATTCCAATTTTTTTTTTTTTTTGAAAGTTAATTATTTTTTAATGGAAAGTCTATTATTATAATTTTTGTTCAGAATTGACCTATTTCGGTTAAAACTTCTATTTGGTGTAAGATTGAATTATTTTCTTAAAAATTGTTTTTTTTCAAAAGAAAATTAATTTCCCTGATTGAAAGTTTAACTAATCCATTTCTGGCTGAAAATTTCTCGATTTTAGTTGAAAATTCATCAATTTGGTTGTAAAGTATTGGTTTTTAGAAAATTAATCTTTTTCATTGAAAACTCAACTGCTTGGCTAAAAGTTGAACTAGTTTGTTAATAAATTCATTTTGTAAGTTGAAGATTCGTCTTTTGGTTAGAAAATTGAACTAATTTTTCGAAAATTCATATTATTCAGTTCAAAATTAATTTTTTTTAGTTGAAAATTAATTTTTTCAGTTGAAAATTAATTTTTTTTTAGTTGAAAATTAATTTTCTTAAATGAAAATTCAACTGATCCATTTCTGGCTGAAAATTGATCGTTTCTAGTTGAAAAATGAAGCATGAACTTTTTTATTGAGAATTCATTCATTTTTTTTTGAAAAATTTAACTAAAATTTAAGTTGAACCACTTCGTTAAAAATTCATTTTACCGGTTGTAGATATATCTCTTTGCTTCAAAATTCAACTATTTTCTTATAAATTCGTTCTTTTTTTTTTTTTTTTTTTTTTTTTTTTTTAATTAATTTGTATAACTGAAAATTTAACTATTTGCTTGAAAATTCAACTATTAGTTCGAAAATTGAATTTTTGGTTGAAAATTCAGCTGTTTTAGAGAAGATTCATCATTTTGTTTGAAAATTAAACTATTTAAAAAAAAATTTAATTATTTCGTTGAACGTTTGTCTGTTTAGATAGAAAATGCGTCCTTTCGGATAGAAAATAAAAATATTTCCAAAAAAATTCGTGTTTCAGGCTTCAAAATGATATATTTGTTTGAAAATGCAACTATTTTTGGTTGAATTTTGATGTTTCCTATTTACAAAATCGAACATTTCGCTGAAAATTTTGTTGTTTGAAAATTCAACTATTTTCTTAAAAGGTCATCCCTTTTGTTGGAAAATTTAACTGATAGGTTTAAAGTTGAACAGATTTAATGAAAATTTAATTTTTTTGTTGAAGATTCATCATTTTAGTTGAAAGTTTAATTATTTTGTTGGAAATTTGATTATTTTAGTAAGAATTTAACTATTTTATTGAAAATTCAACTATTCGTTACAAAATTCATTTATTTTGTTAAAAATTCGACCGTTTTGCCTGAAAGTTCAAGTATTTGGTTGTAAATTCGTTCTATAGGCTTTAAGATTCGGCTGTTTGTTTAAAAATCCAACTGTTTTTGTTGAAGGTAATTTTTTTTTTTAATTTGGACGTTGAAAATTTCACTATCTATGTCAAAATTCGTCTCATTTTGCTTCAAAGTTCAACTATTTCGTTGTAAATGCAACTGATTGATCAAACTGAATATGGTTAATTTCTTCTGTTTCGTGAACTAGCATTTTGGGCTGTAAATCCTGTTAAAAAATCATGTTTTTTTTTGTGTTCGTTTAAGGCCATGTGACGAGTGGGTCACGTGACAGGATTCCTATCTTACCGACACTTTTTTTATTTGTAAACTTATTTTCACACGAATAGCCACATCGAGTTGAAAATTTGGGATAATAAATAAGAAGCACTAAGAAAGGTGGGTCTGGTCCTAAATTTTAATAATCGTGAAAAAAGCAAAAAAAAAAAATTATTTGCCAAAAACTTTTTTCACAATTATAAAAATTTAGGACCAGACCCACCTTTCTCAGTGCTTCTTATTTATCATCCCAATTTTTCAACTCGATGTGGCTATTCGTGTGAAAATAAGTTATGAAATAAAAAAAGTGTCGGTAAGGTAGGAATCCGGGCACGTGACCCACTCGTCACATGGCCTTAAGGCATTTATCAAAAGAAATCCAAAAAAATTTTTGACTTTGCGTGATGATCTGTGACGAAGAAGGGATGGATAGAACAAGTGTTCAAAATAACGTGACGTAGTTGTTAAACGGCCCCAATAATAAATTATCAATAACCAAAACTAAATAATGCACTACAATAAAACTCACCATTTGCTGTCATTTTTTCACAGGAACATTGTAGGAGTCCTCCCATAGTACATGCTCTGGTAATTGCATATGTAACACCAGCAGCGGCAATGGCATTCATAAAACTTGTTTCCCTTGTATCTGAAATAAATGGATTGCAATATTATTTTAATTAAATTACAAAAAGCGTTTAAAAAATTTGTAACGTGTGTTTGTAAATGCAAATCTTATACCAGGTCTGTCCGGAAAGTAACCGACCTTGTGCTCTTACTTTGTACCCAGTTGAGCTTTTTTCAAAATAAGGTATTAACTATTAAGCGGGACCTCTGTGAGACCCCCTACTTAGTGCCACGAACTTGCGCATTTTGAGGCGAATAGTGTACGCAGTTGCGTAAACTTCTAAAAACGTACGCGTCACATTTAGGGATGACGCAACGCGCCAAACAAAGTTTTTGGTTGAAGTTTAATGTTTTTCGTTCAAAAATTCGATCATTTGGTGGAAAATTCATCTTTGTATGCTGAAATTTCAACTACAAGGGGTTTATAGTTTAACTTTTTGGTTGAAAATACAATAAATGTGATGATTTTACGAATGATACTTGATTGAAAGAACGGTTTAATCGATTGAAAAACGATCGTAGTTCAGTGGAACGTATCCCTTGCTCTGGCAGACCAGCAATGGCTAAAACACCTCCAAATATAGAATGAGCGAGAATTATTTGGTGTAAATTGTCGTTTAACAGAAGGAGGGATAGAGGAAGACCTCGGGATTCCAAAGACTATTGTCTCGGAAATTTTGAGCCAAGAAAATGGCCTAACTCGTGGAAAAGTGGACTGGGTCCTTCACTATAAAACGCACTGGCCCTTTCATCGCAGGTTATTCAGCAATTTCTGGTGACTTACGATCTGGCAAAACTTCGTTAGCCACCATACAGTCCAGGCCTCGCTCCCTTTGATTTTTGGCTGTTTCCCAAATTAAAGTGTTCACTAAAAGGAAAACGACATCAAGGCGTAGAGAAAGTAAAAAAGAATGCGACGAAGGTGCTGTTAGCTATTCCGAAAAGTAACTTACAGAAGAGCTTCGGATACTTTCCGGAAAGATTCAGTATATTCATGAAGGTGTTCGCACAAGAAAATCCGTTGCAGTGCGCTGAAGACGTCTCACGGACGTGCCGTCCGCGCACGAACTCATAACGCCAACCAATCGCGTGCTACCTGCCGTGCTGCTACGGTCCATGGCAGCACTTACTCAAGTGCGTTGCGAACTAGTGTCAGTAGCGACGTACTTGTTTGCGTCACCGCTCGGACCGCAGCAGCACGACAGGTTGCACACGATTGGTTGGCGTTATGAGTTCGTGCGCGGACGGCACGTCCGTGAGACGTCTCCAGCCAAAGAATCTTTGCTCCAGCGCACTGCAACGGATTTTCTTGTGCGAACACCTTAAGGGAGCGTCCATCAATTACGTGAGGCCTCTTAGGGTCGTAATTAAATTACGTAACGGATTAGAGGCCCTCTCTGAGACCCCCCCCCCCCGCTCTCCTGTAACAAACTGTAACAAAATATTTCTACCCCCCCCCCCCACTCTTTCTGTACGTAATTTTGAAATACTTTTAACATAGAATCTTTTACAAACGGAACAAAACAGTATTTCAGATACAAATTTAAAATTTTTAAATTTATTAATTCATTTTAGAAAAAACATATCTTTTCTACCAAAAAGATGGCTTTTTAACAAAATACTTAAATTTTCAACAAAATAATTAAATTTTTAACACAATTGTTACATTTTCAACCTCAGAATATATATTCCCAGCAAAAAGTGTCATAGTTTATATTTCAATCAAAAAACATGAAATTTATACCAAAAAAAGTTTCGTAAAACCAAAAAGACAAATTTCCAACAAATGAGGATTTTTCACTAAAGAAAGAAAATTTTACCTAAATTTTTGAATCTTCAAGCCAAGAGACGAATTTTCTCTATAAAAATTGATGCATTTTTACCCAACAAAAATGAAATTTTAATCCAAGAAAAATTTTTTTTTTACCAAAAAAGGAGAATTTTTAACTAAAAAAGATCTATCTTAAAAAAATGGAAACGTTAGATTTTCAGTTAAAAAATTAATTCAAGAAAAAATACTTTTCCACTAAACAGTTAAATTTTTAACCAAAGACATAAGCCTTCAATCAAAACATTAATTTTTAACAATATAGTTTAACTTTTACCCAAGCAGTTGAATTTTCAATTTAAAAAGATTAATTTTCAACAAAATAGTTCAACTTTCAACGAAAGAGATGAACTTTCAACTAAAAATATAACTCTTCAAAAAAAAAAAAAAAAAAAAAAAATGATTTCTTAACAAAGTGATTCAACCAAATCTTTCAAATAAAATAGTTGAATACTCAACCAAAGAAGATTCATTTTTAACCAAAAAGTTGCATTTTCATGAAAAAAAGAAATTTCTACCAAAGCGGATGAATTTATGAATCAGAAAGATAAATTAAAGAAAAATAGTTAAATTTTCCGTTGAAAAAGATCTTGGTTGACTTTTCACGATCAAAATATGAATTTTTAACACAGAAATACGTTTATACGAAAAAAATTAAATTTTTAATCCAAAAAGACGAATTTTTACCCAAAAAGACGAATTTTTAACCAAAAATGATGACTTTTTAACAAAATTGTTGATTTCTCTGCCCAATAGTTGCATTTTTATCCAAAAAAGATGAAATTTCTCTTAAAACAGATGAGTTTTCATTTGAAAAGAAAACAAATTTTTTTTTAATAGTTGAATTTTCATCCAGAAAAGATTCGACTTGACTTTTTAGGATCAAAAAATGAATGTTTTAACAAAAAATAAGTTTCTACGAACAAAATTGAATTTTTCATCCAAAAAGATGAATTTTTTCAACCAAAAGGGATGAATTTTTAACGAAATAGTTGAATTCTATACCAAAAAGTTGAATTTTCATCCAGAAAAGATTTCAGTTTCAACATCAAAATATTAAATTTGAAGAAAAAGTAAATTTTCCACAAAATGGTTAAATTTTCAACAAAACAGCAGAATTTTCAACCAAAAAGTATGACTTCAACAAAATTGTTGAATTTTACACCAGACAGTTTCATTTTCTCCAAGAAAGATGTAATTTCTGCTAAAGCAGGTGAATTTTCAAATCAAAAAGACAAATTTTCAAAAAAGAGTTGAATTTTCAACCGAGCAGTTGCATTTTTATTCCAGAAAGATGAAATTTTTCTTTTAAAACAGATGAATTAAAAAAAAAAAAATCTGCCCGCTTCGCGGGCACATTCTCATCGCGCGCTTCGCGCGCGGCTCGCTTCGCTCGCAAGTTTCAGCGCGCCTAGGGCGCGCACCTGTTGGATCTCGCGCTTCGCGCTCGATTATATGTTTATCTCGCGCTTCGCGCTCGATAATGCATTCACCTCGCGCTGCGCGCTCGGACACATTTGTCGTCTAGGTTTTCACACTTCGTGTGCTCGCTATTGCACGCTTCGCAGGCTAATACTCTCTTAGTAAGCTTCATCGTTATGACCTGCTTTTGGTTTAATTATGTCAGTTTTACATAGAAATAAGAACTAATTTACTTAAGGTTCTATCGACCTTAAGGAACACATTCTCATCACGACACTCGCGCTTCGCGCTCGATATTTGGTATGATCATCATGTGAACCTCGCGCTTCACGCTCGTTTCTGTTCATCGTAAAATAGAAACCCAAAAGTTTGAGCGCGCTTGCTGCGCGCAATTTGGTCGTCGCGCTTCGCAACGACCATATGTTATGTTCAATGTTCTTCAGATAAAAATGACTAAAGTTGTATTTGATTTAAAATGAAGAAGGTAATTCCTTTACTTCAGCGTATATTTCCGTATCTTTATAAAAAATCCTACAATCAGAAAGATTTTTTTCCAACTATCTGAAAAGGGGAGAAAAAAAATATTTAAGTCGTTTTTGGAACATATATCTTGCTTTTTCATTCATAATCAAACCGACCCCTTGACTACCATGTGATTCCCTATCTACTCCTGACCATATTTCAAAACCTCAATCAAAGTTTCAGTCCATTCCGAGGCTACTTTATTGTTTGTATTATTCATGTTTAGATAGTACACCCAACTACCACCTTTATGCGCGAAATTTGCTGTGCGAGTCGAAATCATGCCCAAGTTAAGTAGTGATTCGTCGTATAGTGGAGAGTCCAGTTCTTACGTCAGTCCCACCAAAACTTCTGTTACGGGGGGAGGAGGGGGGCGAGGACAAGGAATGGAAACCGAGAGAGTCGCAATTGGTTGATGTTTTATACTGAGAAGGTCACCAGCCTTCAGCAGCGTTGTATTAGATAGGAGTTCATATGTTTCCATCTGCGCATTCTCGGCCCACCTCTAAACGAGGAACCAATAACTCTTTTTTTTTTTTTTAATATATATATATATATTCATTTCGTCTATTTGGAACATAGTTCTTGAAATATAAATGTAATAGTCGAATTTTTTCACAGAAATTATTTTAGTAAACAAAGATCAAAACGCATTCTGAAATAAAAGTCAGATTTTCAGTCAGAATAAATTGTTTGAATTATTATTATATTTTATTGTTTCAATCGTTAGAAATAGTATTGAGAACATAAAAACAATGAAATATTGTGAAAAAACACACCCGAGATGAAAAATAAAGTAAATAAGCAAAGTTTTGATGAGAATGTGCCCGCTTATCGGGCCGATTTTTTCACTGTTAATGTTATTTTTTACGAATAAAACAAAAACTACACTTCCTATCAAAAAGTGACCCATGAGAAATTTGTAGATCTTTTTTGAATGCACAATTTTAGTCCAGTCATGATTTGTCGTATCTTGCATAGTTTGACCGTGAAATTGATTTTTTTGATTTTTCATTATTTCTTGTGCAATAAAAATATGAATTTTCGATTTTTCAAGAAAATTCAAAAAGTCGTTATGATAATCTTGTAGGACCTGCGAAAAGAAACACTTTTCCTATCTTGACTTTTTTTCGTATCGTGCGTTGCTTGGCCGAAAATGTTACTTTTCGCTTTTTTGGGGGGATTTTGAAAATACTGTAACTCGGACAATTTTCTTTTCATCAAAAAAAGTCGTAAGGATAAATTGTTTAGATTTTCGAGTACTATAAGTGCCCGCACATATAATTTTGAAATTTGGAAAAAAGTGGTCTAAAAATTTTTGAAAATGCTCTAACTTTTTGAATTTTCATCCAAAATGGCTGGTTAACGAACTCGATTCCTCTTTTTGCCCCCTGAAACTGTGTGCCAAAGCACAATCTAATCCGATTAGTCTTTCAAAAGTTATCCGATATACAGACGACGACGACGACGACGACAGACAGACAGACAGACACCGACGTAAAAACCATTTTTTCTGACTCAGGGGGCCTCAAAACGTCGACATTTGATGGAATCCGCGAAAGTCATTTTTCACATAAAACCAATACTTTCTCATTATGATGAGAATGTAAAAACATCAAAAAAATAGTTACATTTTCATCCAAAGAAGATTCCATTTCACTTTCCAACACCAAAATAAGAATTGTAAACTATAAGTTAATTTTCTGCTAAATAGTCGAATTTTGAACAAAACAGTATAACTTTTTAACAAGATTGTTAAATTTTCAGCCAAACAGTTGCATTTCTGACCAATAAAAATGAAAATTCTACTGAAACAGGTGCATTTTGAAATCAAAAAGACAAATTTTCAAAAAAAGAGTTGAATTTCCACCCAAAAAGATTTCAATAGACTTTTCTACAGAAAAATACAAATTTTAAACAAAAAGTAAATTTTCTGGAAAATAGTTGAATTTTCAACAAAAAAGTTGCATTTTTGTCCAAGAAAGACGCAATATTTCTACTAAAAAAAAATGAAGTTTTAAATCAAAAAGACAAATTTTCAGAAAAAAATTTTTCATCCAAGAAAGATTTCAGTTGACTTATCAGCAACAAAATATGAATTTTAAACAAAAGGTTAATATTATGCGAAAAAAGTTGAATTTTTAACAAAACAGTTGAATTTTCAAAAAAAAATTATGTTTTTTTTTAAAGAAAATTGTTAAATTTTCAACCAAATAATAAAATTTTTAACTAAAAAGATAATCCTCAGAGAGTCCAAAGTATTTCTTACGCAAGTTTCCTCTTTCTAATTATTTTTTTTCAAATATAGAAATTCATAACCTGTTTTGCATGTTATAATTTCTTTTTATAATATTATACACATTGGGTCATTATTTGTTTGATTTTTTCTTTATGAAGGAATATTCTATATTGCATATGTGTATTTGTCAAATTGAAGGCAAACTTGAAGTCCCATTAATGTAACATTAACTTAGAAACTCGTACTGATTTTTTTTTTAAATTTAATAAATACTTATTATCATCCTCTACAAAATGGTCAGTTCTTTTTGTTCATTTCGGTTCCTATTCACTTCAATTTATTATAAGAACACCCCAAACGTCATTACCGTACAGTGTCCCAACCTCACTTTGTACGAGGATAAACTGATTTTCTTCTTTTTTAGACAGTAACCCGAAAAACGCTTAACGTATCAAGTTTGTAAACTTCAGATGAAAATAAATTTAATTTATGCATATTTTTCAAGTCAAATAAATAATATCGTAAAAACCTTAAAGTCTGTCCTTCGATTTTCGTCATTTCAGACATCATTACCGTACGTCTTTTTTGTAGTAAAATATTGTAGTTAAAGTTGAGTAATAAATACAGAAATATTAAGCGTATCGTTTAATACAAGATTCTATAAACTTGAGTTTGAAATATTAACTCTTTTTTATGTAAATGCGATATTAAAACTGAAAAGTTCATTTTAAAAACAAAAACGCCATTTCCGTACGTGCGTTAGAAACCACTTCCATGATGAAAAAAAACTATGAAAACCATTCCGTTACTTGCTCAGCGGTGTTTTCTTTCATAAGTAGGTGACTTTTTATGATTAAAATCTGTTATTTTTTTTTGAAAAATATTAAAAAAGGCTAAACTTCATCATTTTTCTCGCATCATTCCCGTAAATAAGTCAGTTAGAAAGGAAGAGATGTGTTGGAAATTATATTACAACACGAGTAGGCAGATTTGTTATTACAGCTAAAAGGTGCTGAGATTCTAATATAAAATTGTTAGAAAATAAGTAATTTAATGTAAGTTGCCCTACACCTGTTGAATTTTTATGTGTTCATATTCTCAATTTTGATAAAAATGGAAGCAGAATTTATTACTCAGTTACTTAGTTAGTGTGTGACACGATGTTATCTATAAAATTAACCCTTAACGTTATCCCCTCTCTGTGATAATATTTTTGCACGAAAATTTTTTTGGATATACTTTTTTATATCCTTTATAAGATAAAACTAGTTAATATATATATAATTCTCCAGGGATAACTTTAAGGGTTAAATATATTTGAAAGACTGCATAATAAATCATGTAAATAGTTTTAGTGAATGTTGAATCTTTAATTGTACTTATTTATTTAATTGTATGTATTTATTCAAATTAAAAATAATAGTAACAATTAGACTTTTAATTTATTAAGTCACCTCACTTATATTCGAAAAATTATCTACAATAGTTATAAATATTTCGTTTTTCCTAAACAGCATGCATTAGAGTATTCGCTTTTGAACTTTTTAAAAGCTCGCGCTCTCTTCAATCAAACTCCTAACCTCAAATCCACTTTCCCTATTTCATATACGAATTTCATTATTATTTCTTATTTTCAAAACTGCCCCATTTGGATTATAAATTTTTAGATGTGATAAGATCAATTTCCGTTATGAAAGATTTAATTCTTAATAATAATGTGATTGTCACTGTAGGTGCTAGAATTTGCCTACAATTTTACAATTACCCATATGTCAATAGACATAGATGTGAGGAGCTAACCATTCTTAAAATCTGATGTACACCCATGGAGAATAGACATAAGGAGACCAAAGTAGTGTAACCGAATGTGAGCACATTTTTGTTGTATGAAAATGGTTACAATACTTCCCGTTCCCGGGTCTGGCGCTAGTGTCGCACGGGTATTGAATGGTAGCCGTCTTTGTTGACATTGACACATTTTGAATTATTGACGATTGTGATATGTGATTTACAGAGATAAATTGTGATTGACATAAAAAAGATATAAATAATTTTATCCACCGCGAAAAACTTTTTTTTGAAGTGTTTGAAATTGTAGAGATCCTGCAATGGACGAAGTAGGTACTTTTGAATTATTACGCTAACAAATTGACATAACCTTCGCGGTATGAAGATTTGAATAGAAAATAATTCAGATTTTGATTTCAACGTGAAAGTCAGGATTATTGTATTTTATAAATATTGAATTTTTCATCAGTTTGAAATGCACCAACGGTTTCCTTTGTAAAAGAAGAAAATGTGCAGGATTCTGTACATGACTCACAAATTGTTTAAATGATTTAGGAATTTTGTATTTATGTTTGAGCCTCGAGGCAAAGATCTTTGCTCGAGGTTATATTTACAGGGACCATGACGGCGGCCACCGTTGCCCGTACCACACTAGCGCCGCGCTCGAGAAGATCTAGCATTTCGATGCGTTATTGTACATCCGACAGAAAAATGCTCGTTTTTGGTGAAGTCAATATACAGAACTTTGGGCTCCTTATGTCTATTCTCCATGTGTACACCTTTCATTAAATCTCGTGGAATCCCTCGAAATCTTTGCCATCTTTTGAAATCACATGAGTTCTTTTGAAAACAAATTTAAGTCATATTAAAATTCTTTGAAATCCTTCAAATTTTGTCGATACTGTACATAATCCTGAAACGACTGAAATCTCTTAAAATCTTTTAAAACTTAAAAAAAAAAGTTAAAAACTGCCAAAATCCGAAAATTGCATGAAATCTTCAAAATCCCTTATAGTCCTTTGATAACCGTAAAACTCCCTTAAAATCTCTCAAAAATGGTTAAAATCCTTGAAATTCCATGGAATATTTTGGATTCTTACGAGATCCTTTGAAATATTTAAAATTCTCTTACAATTAATTGAAATCTTAAAAATACCTGAGAATCTGTCCGAATATATTGAAATCCCTTGAAATATCTTACAGTATACGAAAATTCATTAAAATCTTTCAAAATCCATTAAAATTCCATAAAATCTTTAAGAATAATCATATCCTTCAAACCTCATCCCTTGAAACCCTTCAAAACCTGTGAAAATCTCTAGAAATCGATTAAAATCTTTAAAAATCCGTAAAACATTTCGAAATCTTAAAAGACCCCTTGAAATCTTTGAACTTACTTTAAAATTCTTTAAAATCCTAAAAATCCGTAACAATCTTTCCAAATCCCATGAAATCTATTGAAATCCCTTACAATCAGGCGCGGATCTACATGGTGGCGAAACCAGCGACCCCCCCCCCCCCCCCCTAACCACAGAATTTTTTGACTTCCCTTCACTTTTTTCTTTTTCACAGGAAAAAGGAAAAAATTGTAAAAAAATATTATTTTTTCATTATTCCGAACGATTATTATTAATAATATTCAAATGCATTCATTCACACTGTCCAATCCCTTTGAATGTCATTTAATAGAATATGATATGATACCCCTTAATAATTTTTATCATCCTGAAGATTTATGTAATTTCAATTTAATATTATAATTTTTAATTCTTGGAAATCCTATTAAAATTCACTCAATTTTATGAAATGCCCTTTCATACCCTGGAAAATTTATTGAAATATCTTAAGAGCTTTTAAAATCCCTTAAAATCCTTGAAATGTTTAGAAATCTTATTAAATCCGTTAAAATCCTCTCCAAATACCCTGGAATCTTTTTCAATACCCTAAAACTTTATAGTTTCTATAAAATCCTTATGAATCTTCTGAAATTCTATAAAATTCTTTAAAACAGCATACAATTTTTTGAATTACTTAAAATCATTAAAATTGGAAATTCCACCAAATTTTTTAAATATCTTGAAAATTCATTGGAATACTTGGAAATGCCCTAAAATGTTTCAAATCTTTAGAAATCTTTTAAAATATCTTGAAATTTTTTAGGCGCTTGAAAATTCTTGGGAATCTTTTAAAATACTCTTCAAGTCCCTCAAAAAACCCATAAAGTTCTTGAAATCTATTAAAATAAATGTTTGAAAATCTTATCAAATTTTTGAAATCCTTTGAAATCCCTCATCTCTTGTGAAAGAATTCCTTGAAATCTATTAAAATATATAATCCGTTAAAATCTCGTGAAATTGCATGAAATCTGATGATTTTGCAATTAAAAATCCTCGAAATCCCTTAAAATTATTTAAAATATTCGAAAATCCTTTGAAATTCCCTTAAATCTTCAGAAATCCTCTACAATCCGCAAAATACCGCAAAATCATTTAATCCTCTCTATATCTATCAAAATCCGTTAAAACTTTTAAAAATCCTTAAAAATCCCTTAAAATCTTTTGAAATCCTCTGCAATCTAATTACGTTCCTTAAAACGCATAAAATTCTGTAAAATCCCTTGAAAAAATTCAGATTCCCTCTGAAATTCTACTAGGAAATTTCTGCAAACTCTACACAAAAATAGAGAAAGTAAAAACGAATGATTTATTTATTTATTATAAGATTTCAACCAATTTCAATTAATTTCGAGAGAATTTTAAGGATTTGAAAGATTTAAAAAAAATGGTAAATATTTTAACTGATTTCAAAAGATTTTATTAATTTTCAAGAGATTTAACCATATTTTCACAGATTTGAAATTCTTCAAAAAAAAAGCCAAGCGATTTTAGGGAATTTTAAAGATTTTCATACGTTTCCACGGATGTTAAGGAATTTCAAAGGATTTCAAAAGTTTACAAAATCCGTACTTCTGATTTTTGTTAAAAAATTTTAGGAACATAAAAATACACTCGGTTAAAAATTCCTGTATTTTTTTGAAACTTTGTCTTTAGTGGTAGGAAATTAACCTTCTTGGGAACTAATTCGCCTTTTTGGTTGATAATGCATGTATTTTGATCAAAACTAATCTTTTTTGATAGAAAATTAATCTTTTTGGTTCAATATTCAGTTACACGGCTTAAAAATTAGTTTTTTTTAAATTGAAAATTAATTTGTCAACTGGAAATTTAACTACAACATGTTTGTTTGAACACCATTCTTCCTCAGTCGAAAATTCAACTATTTATTTGAAAATGTCTGTATTTTGTTGAAACTTTGTCTTTTGTGGTAGGATATTAATCTTTTTGGTGACTAATTCACCTTTTTAGTTGAAAATTCAACTATTGGGCTTAAATTTTTATTGAAAAATAAAATATTTGGTTGAAAATTCATGTATATTGTTAAAAATTATTCTTTTTTTGTAAAAAATTTATTTCTTTGGCTAAAAATTAGTTTTTTTTAATTGAAAATGAAAACTATTCAATTTTTTGAAAATATTTGGTTGAAAATTTCGTTAAAAGTAAAAATATTTGGTTGAAAATTCATGTATTTTGTCAAAATGTATAATCTTTTTTGGTAGCAAATTAATCTTTTTGGTTGAAATTTAATTTCTTTGGTTGAAAATTACTTTTTTTTTTTAAAATGAATTTTTGTAACCAAAAGTTTGACTTCCATTTTTCGCCGATTTTTTTAAAATACATTTTGTACTAAAAATGTAGCCTTTTCATTTTTACTACAAATTGATCTCTATCAGTTGTTCAAAACTCACTTATTTGGTTGAAAACTCGTATTTTATATTCGAAAATTAAATTATATTGGTAGAAAATGCATATTTTTGGTTCGTAAATTCAACTTCTTTTCAAAAATTTGTCTTTACGGCATAAAAACTTAACATTTTGGATAAGATTTTCCTTGATATTGATTGAAAAATCTTTCTTGGTTGAAAATTTAACTCTTTTGTTGGAAATTCATATTTTTTGGTGTAATTTGATAGCTTTTTATTGAAAATTAAAATATTTTTTGGTGGAAATATCAAGTGTTACACTTTTTATTGAGAATTCATTTTTTTATCAAAGATTCATCAGTTTGGTTGAAAATGTAACTATTTTGTTGAAAATTCTTTTTTTCTTGGATGAAAATATTTATTTTAACTGAAAATGTGAATTTGGCAAGATTCCTTGCTTCAAGTTCCGTTCCCACAGAAATTTCGAAAAATATATTTAATTTTTTTGAGACTTTTTTAAAGAGCGTTCTCAATTTTTTTTTTAATTTGGATATAAAATTGAATAGCAATGATTCTTTAATTGTAAAAGTAGCTTTATATAACTGTAATGAACCATTTTGTCGGAAATTCTTTTTTTTTCTTTTGAAATCAATTGTTTTAACTGACAATTTAAGTGTTATATTTTTGGTTAAAAATTGATTATTTTTGGTTGAAAATTGATCATTTTTGGTTGAAAATTCATATATTTTGTCGAAAATTCGTTCTTTTTGATAGAACATTAATTTTCTTTCTTGAAAATTAATCTTTTTAATTCAAAATTCAACAATTTGTTAGCTATTTTGTCTCTCTCTTGACTGAAAAATCTTCATTATTTATTCATTCAAGTCACGTTGAAAAGTCGTTTTTTGTTTGTTAAATTCAACTGCTTTTGATTAAAAATTGAAATCTGTTTTGGTTGTAATATCAAGTACAACATTTTTCGTTCAGAATTCATCTTTTATGGAATAAAAATTTAATTATTTGTTTGAAAGTTGTACTCTTTTATTAAAAATTAATTTTTTTGGTTGAAGATTCATCATATTGTACTGTGTTTAAAATATTTGTAACTAAAAAATTAGGAAAACTTTAGCAATTCACAGACAGTTTGATTCTATGTTATATTTCTTAAACGGAAACCTTTAAATTTTGTATTTCAAAGTTTTAAGACCTTTGTTCCATTGAATATTATTATTGAATTATTGAATATGCTATTAAGATAACATAAATCATATTTCACCTGAAAAAGATTTCAATTTTAAATAAAAGATAGTTGAATATTCATGCCAAAAAAGACAATTTTTTGACAAAACAACTGAATGCTCAACCAAAAATAAAAAAAAGTTGTTTAATTTTGTGGATCAACAATACAAACTTTTTGAGATCAAAAACTTGAATAAAAAATTTAAAATAAATTCAACACATTTTTCTGAACTCTTGGAAATCGTAATGTGTCTAAAATATTTGTAACTAAAAAATTAGGAAAACTTTAGAAATTAGCAGATACTTTTCTACCTTATATTTCTTAAACAGAAAACATTATCTTTTGTATTTTAAAGTGTAGAAGACCTTTGTTCCGTTGATTATTATTATTATTATTATTATTATTATTATTAAATTATTGAATGTATTATTCAGATAACATAAATGATATTTCAACCAAAAAAGATTTAAGCTTTAATTTAAAAATAGTTGAATTCATGCAAAAAAAAACAAATTCTGAAGAAAATAGTTGAATCTCTAACAAAAAAAATTCATTTCTAACAGTTGCATTTTAAACCAAAGAAATATTAAGTTTTTTAAAAAAGAGACAAATTTTCTACAAAACAGTTCAATTTTTTACACGAAAATATAAATTTTTAATGGAATAGATGAATTGTCTACTAAAAAAGACGAATTTTCAATGAAATAGTGACATTGTCAACCAAAAAGATGAATTTTTGATTAAAATGTAGAATTTTTAGTAAAAAAAATGAATTTCCAACAAAGTAGTTGAATCCTCGATCAAAGAAGATTAATTTTCAATCAGTTGCATTTTTAACTGGGAAACACAAATTTTGAACAAATTAGTGGAATCCTCAACAACAACAGATTAATTTTCAATCCAAAAAGACGAATTTGCAACTAAATAGTTCAAATTTTATCTCAAAAAAGATTTTTCAGTTATGAAAAAAAAAATTCACCCAAATTATTATTTTTGGGGAATAAATAAATCAAAATATAAAATAAAAATCTCGAACAAACATTTCGTTTTTGAGTTTATTTGTTTTTAAAGTTGAATAAATATATAATTTTCCTAAGAAGCTTGAGAAAATTAAAAATTTATTTTGAAGCTTTCAGATATGTCGAAAAAGTATAATTTTTAATTTCATTTTTCAGGATTTTGAAAAATTGTAGGAAAAATTCGAGTCAGTTTGAAAGATATTTAGGACTTTTAGAAGTTTTAACGATAAATATCTCTTAAACTGACTCGAAATATTCCTAAAATTTTGAAAAATCTTTCAAAATTAAAAAAATTGCTCTTAAATCTTCCAGATATTTTCAAAATTTGCAGAAATGTTTTGAAATTAGAATAATATTTTGAAACTTTCTCAACTTTTCTTGAAAAATTAATTTTTCAAAATAAAAAGTATTTAAAAGTTTTCCCGGGAATCTCAAGAAATTTTTTTTACTTTTTTGAAACCTCTCAAACTTCCTAAAAAGCTTTGAAATTTTTTTCCAAATCTTCAAAAATGTACATTTTGTTAAAAAAAATTCAAAATCTTTTAAAAATCTTTTAAACATTTTTCTTGAACTTCTGAAAAATTAAAAAACTTGCCTTCAAATCTTCCAAATTCTGTTTTGACAGTTTTGGAAATCTTTTGAAATGTTAAAAATTGTTTTAAATATTCTCTTAAAATTCATCTTTCAAAATAAAAAATCAGTTTAAATTATCCCATGAATTGTGAGAAATATTTTTTATTATCGTGAAACCTTCTAAATTTTTTTTTTCAAATTTTGTATAAAATTTTGTAATCTTCCTAATGGAAAGATTTTGCTTAAAAATATTTCCCATTCTTTTTCGAAACTTTAGAAAATAATTTAAAATCATTTGAAATCTTTGTAAATGTTCTCTTCAAATTTATTTTCATAATAAAAAATCAGTTTAAATGTTCCCAGGTATTTAAAGAAAGTTTTTTTATTTTCTTGAAGCCTTTTAAACTTTTTAAAAAGCTTCGACATTTTTTTCGGAATCTTCCAAAATAAATTTTTTTTTTTAAATTGTTTGAAATATTTTCAAATCAGCTTATCTTTTAAATTGATTCAAATTTTCCCAAAAATTTTCTTAAAATTCTGAAAAATTACAAAAATTTCCTTAAAGTTTTCCAGAATCTGTTATGCCGAATTTAGAAATCTTTAGTAATCTTTTAAAATATTTTGTCATATTTTAAAATGTTTTTAAATATTCTCTTAAAATTATTTATTAAAAAAAAAATAATCAGTTCAAATTTTTCCATGAATTTCAAGAAAATTTTTTTATTATCGTGAAACTTTAAAATTAATTCTGAATCTCTTCAATATTTTGAAACGTCATAAATGATTGACAAATGATATATATAATATATATAATATATATAACTTAACTTACTCGCATTTTTTATATATCCTTGTAATCTTCCTAACTGAAAGATTTTGCTTGAAAATCCATTCTCCTACGAAATTTTAGAAAACTATTTAAAATCTTTTGAAATCTCTGTCAATTTTCTCTTAAAAATGTTCAAAATAAAAAATCTGTTTACATTCTTGAGAAAATTTTTTTTTTACGATTTCAGATATGTCGAAAAAGTATAATTTTTTTTATTTTTCAGGATTTTTCAAAATTTTAGAAAAAATTCGAGTCTGTTGAAAAGATATTTATTGGTTTTTTAAAATAAAAAGTCACTAACAATTTTTCCAGAAATTTCTTTATGAAATTTTTGAAAATTTACTTTTCATTTTAAGTTTTTGAAAATATCTTCAATTTACAAATTTTTTTTTTTTATAATTTCCAAAACTTTTGAACGTTTTAAATATCTTTTAAAATTATTCAAATTATTTTAAAATTGTTCTTAACATTCTGAAAAATTAAAAAAAAATTTCTTCCAAACTTCCAGATTCTGTTATGACAATTTTGGACATCTTTTTAAATATTTTAAAATATTTTTTGAATATTCTCTTAACATTAATTTTTCAAGATAAAAAATCAGTTCAAATTATCCCACGAATTTTAAACGAAGTTTTAAAATTTTTATTTACAAATATTCAAAAATGTACGTTTTCTTCTAACTTCTTAGGAATGTTTTCAAGTTTTAAATTAATTTTGCATCTTTTTAAAACTTCAAAATGTCTCCTCAACTTGACAGGATTTTTTTTTAAATTTTGTAATCTTGCTAATTGAAAAAGTTCGCTTTAAAATGACCAATATTATTTTTCGACGATTTTAGATATAATTTTAAATGTTTTGAAATCTTTCTCAATTTCATCTTAAAATTAGTTTTTTTTTTTAATAAAGAATCCGTTTGAATTTTCCAATGATTTTTTTTATTATCTTAAAACCTTTTTAAAATCTTAAAGAGCTTCTTCACTTTCGAAATCTTCAAAAATCTACACATTACAATTTGTATATTGAAGTACGGAACAACTTTATTCCATTGATTATTATTAGTGAATATATTATTTAAATAACCTTAAATTTGTCATAAGCCTGAAGTTTGCAGACTTTTCATTCTAAACGGGGAAAAAGGAACGATAGCTTCATCCAATCACAAAAACGAGTTTCCGGACAACAATAGTTTCAAATTGTTTCGAGTTATTTCGAGATGGTTCGAGAAATAATCGAAAATGGCGCCATGCGCTTTTTAATACAGGACAAGTAGCAAAAGCGCGCTACGCGCGCGCATCCATGTTTTTAGAAATCTCGAAAGAGATATCGAAGAGATCACATTTGTTCCATTGATTATTATTATCATTGAATTATTGAATATATATTATTTAGATAACATAAATGATATTTCAACCAAAAAGAATTTAATTTTAAATAAAAAATAGTTGAATTCATGCCAAAAAAGACAAATTTAAAACAGAATAGCTGAATCCCCAACAAAAAAAAATTAATTTTTACCAGTTGCATTTTAAACCAAAAAAAGATTAAGTTTAAAAAAAAGAGACCAATTTTCTACAAAATAGTTCAATTTTTTAACACGAAAATATGAATTTTTAATGAAATAGACGAACTTTCTACCAAAATTATTATTTTTGCGGGATGAATAACTCAAAATACAAAGTAAAAACCTCTGCAAAACATTTATTTTTTAGGTCTCTTTGTTTATTCGTTTTTGAAGTTAAATAAATATATAATTTTCCTAAGATTTGTTGAAAAAATTCAAAAAATTTGTTGAAGCTTCCAGATATGTCGCAAAAGTATAATTTTTTATTTATCCGGATTTTGAAAAATGTTAGGAATAGTTCGAGTAAGTTTAAAAGATATTCAGACGTTTGGAAGATAAATATAAATATTCCTAAAATTTTGAAAAATCTTTTAAAATTAAAAAAATTGCCCTGTAATCTTCCAGATATTGTCGAAATTTGTAGAAATGTTTTAAAATTATATACTATTTTGAAATATTTTGAAACTTTTTCAAATTTTCTTGAAAAATTAATTTTTGAAAATAAAAAGTAATCCAAAATTTTCCCAGGAATCTCAAGAAATTTTTTTATTTTCTTTAAACTTCTAAAATTTCTTGAAAAGCTTCGAAATTTTTGTCGAAATCTTCAAAAATTGACATTTTTCTTACAATTTTTGGAAATCTTTTCAAAATTAAATTCATTTTTTAACCATTTTCAAAACTTTTGAACCTTCTAAATATCTTTTAAAATTCTTTGAATTCTTTCAAAATTTTTCTTGAAATTCTCAAAAATTGAAAAACTTGCCTTCAAATCTTCCATATTCTGTTTTGACAATTCAGAAAATCTTTTGAAATATTAAATTTTTGTTTAATATTATATTAAAATTAAATTTTTGAAATAAAATATCAGTTCAAACTATCCCATGAATTATAAGAAACATTTTTTATTATCGTGAAACCTTTTGAAATTAAAAAAAAAATTTTATAAAATTTTGCAATCTTCAACATTTTTTTTCGAAATTTTAGAAAATAATCTAAAATCTTGGTCAGTTTTCTCTTAAAATCTATTTTCAAAATAAAGAATCAGTTTAAATTTTCCCAGGAATTTAAAAAAGTTTTTTTATTTTCTTGAAGCCTTTGAAAATTCTTAAAAAGCTTTGAAATTTGCTTTAAAATCTTTAAAATTTACATTTTGTTTCAAATTTTTGAAAATCTTTTCAAACTCTGATTATCATTTGAAATTCTTCAATTTCTTCCAAAATTTTTTTTGAAATTCTGAAAAATTAGAAAACTTGCCTTCAAATCTTCCACATTCTGTTTTGACAATTTTGTAAATCTTTCGAAATGTTAAATTCTTTTTTAATATTATCTTGAAATTATTTTTTCAAAATAAAAAATCAGTTTGAATTTTCCCAGGAATTTCAAGACATTTTTTTACTATCGTAAAACCTTTCAAAATCTTTAAAGAAGCTTTAAAATTTCTATATCGAAATATTCAAAAATGTAAGTTTTTTAAAAACTTTTTTGAAATATTTTCAAGTTTTAAATTAATTTTTAATATTTTGAAAACTTCTAAATGTCGGTTGAACTTGATCGAATTTTTTACGAATCTTTGTAGTTTACTAATTGAAAGATTTTGCTTTAAAATCTTTCCCATTCTTCTTCGAAATTTTAGAAAATTTTCGAATCCTCGACGAAAAAAGATTAATTTTCAATTAGTTTAATTTTTAACCGAAAAAGACGAATCTTCAACAAAATAGTGGAATTCTCAACCAAAACAAATTAAATGATTTTGAATACAAAATAAAATTTTTGAATAAATATTTCTTTTTTAGGTATATTTGTTCATTTGTTTTTATGGTTATAGAAATATAATTTTTGTAGGATTCTTCAGAAAATTCAAAAAGATTTTTGAAGATTTCAGATATGTCGATATTCGAGATTTGTAGAAATATTTTGAAAACTTTCTATATTTCCTTAAAAATTCATTTTTCAAAATAAAAAATCATTACAAATTTTCTCAGGAATCTCAAGAAATGTTTTTCATATTCGTGAAGCCTTTCAAACTTCTTAAAAAGCTTAGAATTTTTTTTTGAAATCTTCCAAAATTTAATTTTTTTTTTAATTTGTAATCTTTTCAAATTTCAAATTATTTTTTAATCCTGTCCAAAACATTTGAATTTTCTAAATATCTTTTGAAATTATTTGAATTTTTCCAAAAAAACGTTCTTAAAATTCTGAAAAATAAAAAAGATGCCTTTAAGTCTTCCAGGTTCTCTTTTGACAACTTTGGAAATTTTTTGAAATGTTTTTAAATCTTTTTGAATATTGTTTTGAAATAAATTTTTCGAAATAAAAAAACAGTTTAAATTATTCAATGAATTTTAAGAAATATGTTTTATTATCGTGAAACTCTTCAAAATGCTTAAGAAGCTTCAAAATTTGTATTTACAAATATTCAAAAATGTACATTTTTCAAGTTTTAAACAACCTTTTTGAGATCTAAATTAATTTTGAATCTTTTCAAAACTCCTAAATATTTCTTAAACTTACTCGAATTTTGTATAAAACTTTGTAATCTTGCTAAATAAACCTTTTTGCTTTAAAATCGTCCACATTCTGTTTGTCAATTTTCTCTTAAAATTTATTTTTCAAAATAAAAATTGAGTTTAAATTTTGCCAGGAATTTTAAGAAATATTTATTTCAAAATATTCAAAAACGTGCGTTTTTTCTAACTTTTCTGAAATGTTTTCAAGTTTTAAATTAATATTGATTCTTTTTAAAACTTCTAAATGTTTGTTAAAGTTGAACGGATTTTTTATTAATCTTTGTAATCTTGTTAATAGACAAATTTGCCTTTAAAATCGTCTATATTGTTTTTCGAAATTTTAAGAAATAATTCAAAATGTTTTTAAATATTTGTCAATTTTCTCTTGAAATTAAAAAAAAAAAGAGTCAGTTAAAAATTCCCCAGGAATTAAATTTTTTTTATCATATTGAAACCTTCTAAAATTCTTAAAAAGCTTCTTCAGTTTTAAAATCTTCAAAAATCTACAAATTGCATTTTGTATATAAATCCTGGACACCTGTCTTACATTGATTGTTATTATTATTGAATATATTATTTAGATAACCTTACATTTCTCATAATCCTGAAGTTTGCAGACTTATTATTTTAAACGGAAAAAAGGAACGACAGCTCCAACCAATCATAAATACGAGTTTCCGGACAACAATAGTTTCAAATTGTTTCGAGTTATTTCGAGAAATAATCGAAAATGGCGCCATGCGCTTTTTAATACAGGATTATTATTTATAATGAATTTCATATAATCCACGGTATGTTTTGCAATCTTATGAGAATAAATTTTCTTTTTAATTGAAAGAAAAAAATGTTTTTTGAATGAAAAAGGAATATTTTGTTGAGTGCATGTAGTTGTCATAGCTGATCATGTGGAGGAGGGAGGAGCACTGAGCTGCTGGAGTCTTTTAGATTTTAGGGCCGTGTATGTAGACTGTATAGGTATTAGGCGAGTCTGAGGAGAGTGATTGACAGATCACTGTTGGGTGCTGTGAGAATCTGGCATGTCGTACATATTGGGTTTCACCTGTCACGTTTCCACTTCATCATTAGATGAACAATGCCCAATGAGGTCCACCCTTTCGAAAAATGTTATCCCGACCCGACTTTTTGTTTCTCACCAGCTAAAGCATCCGGGCTTTGCAAATTTAACTGGACCTCATCGTCATCAATGTGAAATGTCTTCGTCTTCCTTTCACCCTACTTTTATTATTCATTTCTGCTCTTCTCCTTTTCATTCTTCTTCTTCTTCTTCTTGGCATACCTCCATCCAGACCAGACCAGTACTTTTTCTTATAACGGAAGCACCTACCAATAACAAGATTTGTCTTGGTTCAACCATAGAATATGTATTATAATTAGAGAATAACAGCAAATATTTAACGTCTTCTCAAACTAGATGGAGCTATGAAAGAAAAATTATTTTAAATAATTTTGTTCTGAAGAAAGATCTCTTCTCCATTCGTTCCGCTGGGAATCGAACCACAGAACTACTGATTTCCGGTCAGGTGCTTTCCCATTGAGCTACTAGAGAGATCGAGAGCAGAAACTTTTTTCAGAAATACACGCATTATTTTGCTAGATGGTACAAATCAAATTTTTCAAGGAATCTGTATTATCATTAGAGAATACCAGAAAATATTTAACGTCTTTTCAGACTAGATGGAGCTATTTGAAAAATTATTTCAAATAATTTTTTTTTTGAAAAAAGATCTTAAAACATTTTTAGCTCCATCTAGCAAAATAATGCGTGTACTTCTGAAAAAAGTTTCTTCTCTCTATTTCTCTTGTAGCTTAATGAGAAAGAAACTGACTGAAAATCAGTAGTTCTGTAGCTCGATTCGCAGCGGAACGAGAGGAGAAGATCTTTTTTCAGAAAAAAATTATTTAAAATAATTTTTCTTCCATAGCTCCATCTAGTCTGAAAAAACTTTAAATATTTTCTGTTATTCTCTTATGATAATACAGATTCCTTCATAAAATATAGTCATTATATGGACAACAAAATATTTGGTTGACTTGACCCAATTCTTTGGTTGTTTTAACAAAATCTTTTGTTAGATGGGGTATTTGGTTGACTCAACCAAAAGATTTGGATGAATCCATATAATATTTTGTTAAATCAGCCACAATTTATTTCATTTCACCAAACTTTTATGTATATTCGAAAAAACTATTTGGTTCAAGATCACTTTTTTCTCAGTGTTAATGAATATAATACAAGAAAAATTTATCCATTATGCTAAATATTGTTTATCTAAAGGAACAACATGACAACAAAACTGACACGATTATAGTATTCAACATTAGGCTGATGTTGATCTTGTAAGAAAACTAGCCAATTTTTATTATCTGTTATTATTTTTGAATATTTCTATGAAAATTTAACTCGCGATAAAAATTAATCATTCCTTTAAACTAACTGATATTTATAACAGATTTAGGTGATTTTTTTTAACAAAGAAAAATTAATTTTTTTTTCTTAATATTCTACATGCTGAGATTTGAGCCATCTCCGGAGAAAATCATACTAATAGAAAATATTCCGGCATATGGGTCTAATTAACCAAACTTTCCTAATTTATTTTTTATTTTTCATCCCCTGATATAAAAAAAAAGAAAACTATAGCATAGAAACTTTGGTTTTTTTATCTAAATTCTCTCCTTTACCCCAAATAACTTTGAACTACTTCAAATTACTTTGTTAAAAATTTATTTTATTGGTTGAAAATTTAACTACTTCATTGAAAATTCTACTATTTGGTTGAAAATTCTTGTACTTTGTTAAATATTTGCCTTTTTTAATATCAAATTAATCTTCTTGATTAAAAATTAATCTACTTGATTGAAAAGTTGAACAAATTTGTTGAAATTTGTTTTTTTTTTATTTGAAAAATAGATTTTCAACTGAAAATTTAACTATTTTACTTTTGGTTGGAAACTTCTCGTTTTCTTTAAATTGTACTTTTTGGTGGAAAATTTACGTATTTTGTTTGAAATTAGTTTTCCAACTAGAAACTTAATCTTATTGATTACAAATGCAACTTCTTGGCCGAAAGTTGAACTAATTTGTTAAAAACTCATTTTATTGATTGAAAATTCGTCTGCTTGAAAATTCACCTGTTTGATGAAAAATGCAACTATTTTCATGAACATTCTTTTTTTTCTTTGAAGATTTTTTTTTTTGCTGAAATTTTAACTATTTTATTTATGATTGACAATTTATCGTTTTTATTTTAAAAATCCATTATACTCATGTATTTTGTTGCAAATTCAACTATTTGGCTGAAAATTTGTCTTTTTGTCTTTGAAAATTAGTTCTTTTATCTGAAAATTTAACTATTTTATTTTTGATTTATAATTAATCGTTTTTATTTAAGACTTCTACTATTTGATTGAAAATTCATGTCTTTTGTTAAAAAACAATTTTATTGGTTGAAAATTCCTCTCTTTATTACAAAATTCAACTGTTTCCTTTAAAAATCATTTATTTTTTGTTTTAAAATTAGTTTCGAACTTGAAATTTAAATATTTTGTTTCTGGTTGAAGACTGACCGCTTTTATTTGAAGATTCTACTATTTGGTTAAAAAAAATATGTATTTTTTCAATAATAATCAATAATTCAAATAATTTATTTTAAACATTAAACTAATAACTAATGATAATTTAACTACTTGATAAAAAATTGAACTAGTTTGTTGAAACTTAATTTTATTAATTGAAGATTTCATCTGTTTGGTTAAAAATTCTACTATTTAATTGAAAATTCGTTTTTTTGCGTTGAAAAACAATTTCTTGAACAACAAATTTATGAATTCCATTCAGTTGAAAATTCCACTATTTAATTGAATATCAACTGTTTTTTCTTTATTTATATTTTCGGGTTTCAAATAATTCAACATTTTTTAGGAAATTCGTCTATTTTAGAGGGAATTTAATTGTTTTGTATTTTGAATTGAAATGCTTTTTTGTTAAAATATCAAACACTATTATTTTTCGTTGCGAGAATCATTCTTTTTTGGTTAAAGTCAACTTTTTTCAATTAAAACATTTTTTTTTCAATATAAACTATTATATTTTTTATAGAGAAATAATCTTTTTTGATTGAAAATTAAAGTATTTTGTCAAAAGTTAAACGTTTTTGTTTAAAATTAATTTTTTGTCTTGACGATTCATAATTTTAGTTGAGTGTTCAACTATTCTCTTGAAAATTGAATTTTAATTCCTAAAATCAAAGAATTTCTAATTAAAAGTCGTTAAAATTGAATAATTTTCCATTATAAATCTTCAAAATTGAACTATTCCGAAATAGCCTTTGAAATTACACACCTTTATGATATAAATCGTAAAAATTTAATAATTTACAATTGTATATATTCAAAATTACATCATTTCAAACCATAAATATTCCGAATGAATGAATCTTCAATTTTAAATTACGAAATTAAACAAATTTCAATAGCAAATCGTTAAAATTAAATAGATTTCAATTGTAAATCTTCAAAATTAAGCCAATCTAAACAAAGTTGTTCAAAATTAAATACTCTCAAAATTCAAGTCGTAAAAATTGAATAATTTTCTACTCCGTATTTTTGGAATGCAAGAATTTTCATTTTTAACTCTTAAAAATTATAGAACTTTGAATTGTAAATCATTAAAATTGCAGATTTTTCAATTTTGCAAATTTACAATTAGAAATTAGGCAAGTTGTAAGTTTGAAAATTAAAAATGTTGTGATTTTGATAATTTTACATTTGCAATTCCTTTAATTTACGAGATTAGGAATTGAAAAATCTCGAGTATTGACAAAATTTAAGAGTTTTTATCTATACATCATTAAAATATATAAATTTCCAGTTTCAATCTTTATAATTGAATATTTTTCTATTTTAAATCTTCAGGAACTAAATTAATAATTTTCGATACTTTTATTTGTTTGAGGAGATGTTTAATTTTTCGGAAATTTCCTTTTCAGAATTTTTCTTTTTCGACTAAACTATGTAATGCGGAATGAGTACAAATTTAAACGCGATGAAAATCCTGTTCAGAATAATGGGAAATCTTTTTGGAATAAACTCGGAATTTTAACGCAATCATGTGCAATAATAACGAATTTAAACAAAACGGAAATTTTCTCCAGAATAGTGCTCAATATAATTTGGAATCAATTTCAAGTGAAAGCAGAATCATGCGGAATAAGAACAGATTCAGACGAAATGATAACCTTGTTCACCATAATGGGAAATCATTTTGGAATGAATTTGGAATAACAGAGAAATCATTCGGGAAACCGTGAAAATTATTGGGAATGACAGAATAATAATTTAGAAAGATTTCGGACTTCGAATTGGAACATTTGGAATACTTTAAGAGCTGAGAAAATAATCAGAATCATACCGGAAACATAGGGAAATCATTTGGAATGAAAAGTTGATTCAGAATGTTGTGGAATGGTTCAGAGACTTTGGAGTGACTATCCAGCGACAATAGAACCTTTCGGAAAAACTTAGAAATTATTAGAAATGACATCGTAATGATTCAAAAGGTGTTCGGATTTAGAACAGAAGCATTAGAAATGATTTTTCTGATTTATGTAAAATAAAGAACTTTCTCATGAATCAATCAGAATTATACCGGAATGGTAGCGAAACCGCTAGTAATTTCACATGGAATGGAAAGTCGGTTCAGAATGATGTAGATTCACTTGAAGCAGCTGTCGATTAACAACATAATTATTTTGAATGGTTGCGGATTGATGGTCGAATCATTTGTATTTACTTCAAAGGATGGGCTGTTTGGAACCAGGACGATTCGGCATGAACTTTATTCTTTCTGCGGATCCAATCTCAATGAAACGCTGGTTCATAATTATACGGAATCATGTGAACACACTTATCGGATTTATTTCGATTCAAAGAGATTCAAACAGATTAAAACAGATTTAATTCCATTTTCAAAATTCCGTCTGATTATGGAGGAAAAGACGACAATTTCCCTAGTGGAATGTATATTCTCTCTTAGAGATCCGTCGCATCGCGTCAGTTCGCAGCAGTGTGTATTGTGGTGTGATTGGATCACGAAACGGAGATGCGATGAGACGTGATGCGATGTGTGTAGACTGAAGTGTGTAAAGTGTAAACACAAGCATCATCTACGTGTTTCCGCCAGCTGTATTCCAATTCCGGCGCAATTACACTGCCTGGAACATCTTCGCCAAAAAGGCGTAAATCATAACACAAGCGAATCTAATATCAAACCAAGCATCAAGATGATAGAAAACATGTTAAAAACTAGAGCAGGATGAGGACAATAGTGTGACAACTCAAAAATAGTCATTTCGAGAAAATCAGCTTTAAAAATTTTCAGATTTTCAAGTTGGGGTGATTTTCCTCCATAAACGTTTTTCCTCATAAAAGTCAACTTTCCTGTTAGTTGAAAGTATTTACCGAGTTACCTCTACCCGGTTAGCGAATTTCCGCTTAAAATTCTATTTGTTCGAATTTTGCAAATTGAAGTTTCGAGTTGTCACATTTTTGATTTGTCACGCGGCAGATTTGTCACCTAGAGATGTCCCTCTGCTCTAGAACGATAGAGCTCGAAAAATGCTATCCAATGGTGGTATTAACTCAAAAATGAACTTTTTTGATTTCTCACACTCTTGTTCTTAACGTGCGATGTGTGTAATAGACAGTCCAGTCTCAATAAACTTATATCCCCCAATTTACCAGAATACGGACATGTATTGAATCCGCGAAGGTATCACTCATAACTGCAGTTTCGCAGAAATTGTACAATATTCTATGATTCAGGATTTCCCAAGTGCAATGTACGTAATGAATATCTTGCGAAAGCCGAGAACGAGAATCAAATTGTTCTGTCCATTGAGAAACTCCTTCCATCAGCAGGAAAACGGTAATGTCATCATAACTATTAATTACATCATCAGTAGCGAAGCGATTAGCGACAACAGAAGAAGGACGACAATCATTCCTGGCAGAGTCTGCACTCGGCAAGGAAGGATATCGGATTGGGATTGGCATGTGGGGACCCATTGGGAGGAAGGGAGAACCGATGAACGGACGAGAGAAGGGGTTATGCGTTAAGCTGGTTCCCATGGATTCCACAAAGTATATCTTCAATGCGGATCGACGGACGCATGGACGGACGGACGAACCGACGAGCCCAGACTGCCACCGCCCGCGTATCTGCTGATGCATCGCCTCACCTTTCAGTGCGTATTTAAACGATACGATAGTTTTATACGGACGATCTGATATCTCTTCGAGAGCGAAAGGCTTGCTGCCGATCTTACTCGAGCCCCATACGGATACTTGTGTTTTTTTAAGATGACGGAAGCATTGGGATCTTTAAAGTTTAAATCATTTGCGAAATCTTTTCTTTCGCGTTTTCACTTTTTCTCTTCTCCTTCTTCTTCTGATTCTTCTTGAATCTTCTTCTTTTTGTAATAGTTATGTAGTTGTCAACTGCTTTTTCATTGTCCAACATTTTTATCCAATTTTGGATCGAAATTTCACATCTTGGAACTTAGTGTGTTTTTCTTCTTGCATCTTCTCTCTCTTGTTATAATTATTAATAGGTAGTTGTCGACTGTTTCGTGACTCCGCAACGTTTTCATCCACATTTGGATCCAAATTTTACATTTTGGATTCAGGATGGTTTTCTTCGTCTTCCTCTTCTTCTTTTCATAGTTATCCATATCGTCTTCTTTTCCTTCCGATAATTATTAATACGTAGTTGTCGACTGCTTTTTCATTGTGCAACACTTTGGTCCACTTGTGTATCAAAATTTCACATCCTGGGATTCATTTTAGGTTTTTTCGCCTTCCTTTTCTTTTTTGCATAATTATCAATATCGTCTTCTTTCTCTTTTAATAATTATTAATAGGTGATTGTCGACTGTTCCATGACTGCGCAACCTTTTCATCCACATTTGGAACCAAATTTTACATTTTGTATTCAGTATGGTTTTCTTCATCTTCGTCTTCTTCTTTTCATAGTTATCCATATCGTCTTCTTCTTCTTCCGCTAATTATTAATACGTAGTTGGCGACTGCTTTTCCATTGTCCAACACTTTGATCCACTTGTGTATCAAAATTTCACATCCTGGGATTCAGTGTGGTTTTTTTTCGTCTTCCTTTTCTCCTTTTCATAGTGATCAATATCGTATTCTTCTTCTTCTAATGATTATTAATACGTAGTTGTTGACTGCCTTTTCATTGTGCAACACTTTGGTCCACTTGTGTATCAAAATTTCACATCCTGGGATTCAGTGTGGTTTTCTTCGTCTTCCTCTTCTTCTTTTCATAGTTATCAATATTGTCTTCTTCTAATAATAACTATTATTACGTAGTTGTAGACTGCTTCTTGATCCAGTTGTGTATCAAACTTTCACATCATGGGATTCAGTGTGGTTTTCTTTGTCTTCTTCCCTCTCTTTTAATAGCTATCAGTATGTAGTTGCCGGCTGTTTTTTCATTATGCAAAATTTTGGTCCACTTCTAAATCGAAATTTCACATCTAGGGATTTAGTGTGATTGTCTTCTTTCTGTTCATTGCCGACTGTTTCTTTATTATGCACCGCTTTGGTCTAGTTGTGAATCCGAATTCCACATCTGAGAATTCAGTGTGTTTTTCTTTGTCTTCTTTTTCTTCTAATAGTAATTAATACGTAGTTATAAACTGTTTTTCATTGCGCAGCGTTTTGATCCACGTTTGGATACAGCTTTCACATCTGCGGATTCAGTGCGTTTTTCTTTTTCCTACATCTTCTTCTTCTTCTTGTCTAGTTATCAATATGTAGTTGTCGACTGTTTTTTCATAATGCAATACTTTGATCTACTAGTGTATCAGAATTTCACATCTTAGGATTTGGTGTGCTTTTCTTCGTCTTCGTCTTCTTCTTGCATCTGCTTCTTGTGAGAATTATTAATATTAGTTGTCGGCTGTTTTTTCATTGTGCAACGCTTTGATCCACTTTTGGATCAATATTTTACATCTTGGGATTTAGTGAGATTTGCTTTGTCTTCTTCTCCCATCTTCTTCTTGTAATATTTATCACTATGTACTTGTCGACTGTTTTTTCATTTCGCAACGCTTTGATTCACTTTTGGATAAAATTTCACAATTTGGAATTCCTTGTGTTTTTCTTCATCTTCATGTTGTCACAGTTATTAATACGTAGTTTTACATACTCTTCCTTTTCTTCCTGCTCTTCTTTTCAATCTTCTTTATACTAAATCCACCGATGGTGTCAATAAAATTTTGATCCAAAAGTGGATCCAAGCGTTGCACAATGGCTAAGTAATTGCCATCTACCTAGGAAAATATGTATCAAGGTGTCCATCTGATCAGGAAAGCGGTAAAAGGCCCGGAAGTTTGTTCAATTAGAAAAAATCTAGAAATCACCGGGAATTCGATTCAGGGACCGAGATTTTTCATTCGATCGTACTAAAATGAATACTAAATGTGTTTTTATATTAATCTCAGTTTGTTTAATCAGGAAGTGAACAATAAAAGAGAAGAATAATCATTTCAGATTAGAAGGAAGTATTTTCCGACGCAATTTCGAAAATTTGCTTTTCCAAATCAGCATTTTTATTCTTCTCGCTATTTCTCAGTTCCAAGTCAAAATTTTAATTCTTGTCAAAAATTGCCGGAAGCCAGTCAACATTGTAATTCTTTTGGAAATATTTCGAAAATTGACCAAGATATGGAGGTCATAACACTTTTTAAATTGATGAAGAATCCGAATAGCCCTTTATCAAATTTTATATCGCAATTCAAGTTATTTGGTTATATCAGCATTGGGTGGATCGATGGTAAGTCGTTATGAGGGGTTTGGTTAAGTTTGAAAGTGGCCCATTCGAAATTCTATCCAAAAAGCCTGTCTTCACTGCTGATCAAAAAAGTTTTCTTTTGTTACGCATCACTTTCCAAAATGTTATGACCTCCATATCTTGGACAATTGTGTAGATATGCAAAGAATTTTGGTAGAATTTCCCAAAAGAATGACAATTTGGACTTGAAACAACAAATTTTCGAGAAGAGTCGTGATTCTAATTTAAAACCGTGAATTTTATCAATAGAATTACAATTTTGATTTGGAACAAGGAATGATAAAAAAGAATCCAAATTCTCACTGGAAACAGTGACTTGGAACGGGGAATTTTATTTCTGAAAAAAATTGTGATTCCGATTTGAAACAATCAATTTTCCGAAAGAATGAAAATTCTCAGCTTGGGCATGGAAATTCCAACGAAAAAGTATTATTAACAGATAGGAAAATTTAAGAATTGTCCAGGAATAAACGGGGAAATGCCTGGAAAGTGAAAATCATCCGTCTGGTTGACACTCTGTGTATCTACTGTTCCTCGAGGAAACAAAGACATCATAAAAGAAGAAATTGCAGTGTCAAAAAAAAAAGTTCACAGACAAAATGATAACAAATGAATGGAAAGGAACACATTGAGATTTAGTGCGTTTGTTCTCCTTTTTTTCTCTTCTGTCCCCGAGAGAACAAAGTCATTAAAAAACAATAAAGTGGAATGTCAAAAAAAGCCAAAATTGGCAGAAGAAATGATAACAAATAAATTGAAAGGAATGTGCTTTTCGATGAAAATCTCACATCCTCGAATTTAGTTGTTTTTTGGTGTTGTCTGATGTCCTCGAGAGAGCATGAAAGTGATGAAAAAATAATAAATTGCAATGCAAAAAAAGGAAAAAAGGAAAGGGAAAATTGGCGAGAGAAAATGGTAAAAAAGAAAAAATGAATAGAATGGAATAAAGGAAGGAATGTGCCAATGCCATGAGCTGGATGGAGAATGGTAAAATGAATTAGAGTGCAGCAATATAAATCACTTGGGATCAATTAGACAAGAAAGATTGCGAGGCAGCTGCCAGGTGCTACCTCACGTCTGGTCACGATAGTTCCGCCAATTATCGACATTCCCGGTCATTATTCTCGTACGAGAACTAACTTGGTGTGTAAACGCAATTACAACTTCTATCTTTCTTGTTTTCATCTTCTTTGATATATATATATATATATATTAAACCTTCTCTAACATTTATTGATTTATTGTAAATCTATATAGAATACACGTCCTTGTAAAACCAAAACAATTGTCGAAACAACTAATGCGCTACCATTCATATTCTAATATCTTCTTTCAGTTATTTTTACGATCGATCATTAATACATTTTTTAGGGGTATTATCAAGAAACCAAACAAAAATTCAATTTTCAACTTAAAAAGATAAATCTTCAGCCAAATATGGAATAGTTAATATTCCATTTTTCACAGAAAAAAATAAATTTCCACCATATTAGTTAAAGTTTCAAAGGAAGACATAGATTTTTAATGTAGGAGATTAATTATCTATAGAAAAGACGAATTTTTAACAAAATACTTTAATTTTCAACTTCAAAAGATGAATTTTCAACGAAATGATTCAAATTTCAACCAAAGAGATGAATTCTCAACTGAACGGATGAATCTTCAACCAACAAATTTTTTTAACAAAGTCGTTCGATTTACAACCAAAAGAAATAATTTCTACCAAGGAAATTAATTTTTTACTGAACAGGTGAATTTTCTACAACATTGTGGAATTTTTAACTGAGATAATGTATCTTTGATGAAAAAATTTTTTTTAACAAAGTAGTTCAACGATAAAATTAATTTGAAAAACGAATTTTCAATCGTTAAATTTTCAATCAATGATATGTATTATTATCTGAAATAATGAAATTTCTACTAAGAAGGTTAATTTTCTATCAAAGAGACGAATTTTTAACCACACAGTTGAATTCATAACCGAAAAGATGAATTTTCAACCAAAAAGCTTTATTTTTAAACAAAAAAGATTATATTTCTACCAAAAGAGATGCATTTTCAACCATGAAGAATAATTGTTTACCAAAAATACGACTTATTAACCACATAGTTAAATCTTCAACAAACAAGATGAATTTTCAACAAAATACATAAATATCTAAACAAATAGTTACATTTTCGAAGAAAAAGGTTTAAATCTGAACCAAAAATGGAACATTTTCGTAAAGAAAAATTCAACCAAAAAGAGCAACAAATCTTCAACAAAATAGTTCAGTTTTTAACCACAAAAGACGAATATTAAACAAAATATTAAAATCCTCAACTAAAAGAGATTAATTTTTAACCAAAAAGATCCATTTTCACAACAAAAAAATTTGATTTACATCAAAAGAGATGAATTTTCAAACTAAAGAACGGAATTTCAACCAAAGAGATGAATTTTTTGCCAAAAAAAATTTCCCAGTCAGGAATGAACAAAATTTTAATCAAATTGTTTCATTTTTAACAAAAAACAAAATAGTAGAATTTCCTACCAAAAATATGAATTCTCTACAAAAACTGAAAGAGTTGATATGACAACCCAAAAAATATTTTAGTTTTAAATCAATAACTGTTGAATTACTCTAAAAATAGGAATTTTCAATGAAATAATTGAATCTTCAACCAGGAAAGACTAATTTTCAATCAAGTAGTTTAAATTTTGAACGAAAAAGGGAGAAATTTTTACTGAAAGAGATGGAATTTCAAACCAAAAATCGAAATTTTAACTGAGGAGATGACTTTTTAGCCAAGTAATGTTTGTGAGTCAAGAATGAAAACAACTTTCAACCAAATTGTGGAATTTTCTACTAAAACAGATGAATTTTCTACAAAAACTGAAATCGTTGATATTTCAACAAAACAATATTTTAGCTTTAAATTAATCACTGTTGAATTCATCTAAAAAAGGGGAATTTTCAAGAAAATGGTCCTCAACCAAGGAAGATTAATTTTTAATCAAACAGTTGTATTTTCAACAAAGAAATTTTGGCATTGGGTTCTACTAATTCATTTCCCATTTAAGTGAAAAAAACAGAAAAAAGTGAGAAAAGAGGGAAACAGGGGAATAGCTTGCGCAAAATGAATAGAAATTTCAATAATTTATAGACTAAAGACTCACATTTTTCTTTCAACTTTTTTATTTTTGAGCAAAGAAACAAATTTTTATGTTTCCAGGAATTGCAATAGGAGAATTTTTTGGTGGTTGTCTAAATTTGATCGTTGTTTTCTTGTTTTATTTTGAGGAATTCTATACATTAACTTGAGTATTGGACGTTAAGTAGGATTTTGAATTTGATTTTAATCTAATTTAAAATTCTTAAATTTTAATTTAGCTGACTTGGATTGGAGGTCATTTCTAACCCCCCTTTTTCAACATTATGTTTTTTAATCAGATCAAAGTTAGACATGGTCCTGAAGCCTTCAGAAAGGTTAAATTATGGTGTGATATCAACCAAAAATTAAGAAAATTCGAAAAAGGTTTTTGATTGAATGTCGAAGAAATGATGTTTTACCTCAGAAAATATTTTTCCTGGATAACAAATTTCGAGATTTTGCTTTTCACAGTCATTTTTGCAATACAAAATTTGAACATAATTTGAAGAAATTCAAACTTTCAATGTTGAATTTACTGATGAAGGATGTTTCAAATCATGTTGATTCTTTAAAAGTAAAAATTTCCAGAATTAGAAGTGAATTAGAAGTATGTTTGCCAAAAGATAAAATCATTGATCTTTTAAAACATCAGATTTTCCTTAATCGAAGATTTTTAAACAATGATAAGAAACATAAGAACAAACTTTCTATTTTGATTGATCAACAAACTAATGTTCAAGAGCAAAATTCAAATTCAAACACGATTCTTGAAGAAGAAGATAGGGATCCTTGGTTTGTAAATTTGGCAGATATTCAAATTCCTGATTCAGTTACATATATTCTCAGATTAGGTAAAGGTTTCAGAAACCATGTGATGAAAAGTAAGTCGAAACCAATGTTGATAAGAATTGTTTGCACATTAGTAGTATTGATCGTAAAATTTCTGAAGGTTTCATGATAACGAAAGATTTTCTTAAAAACAACCCTAATATAATTTGCATGAATGCTGATAAAGGCAATATTACAGTTTGTATGAAGAAATCGGATTATATTAGGGATATGGAGGATTTACTTTCCAATCGTAATAATTTTTATTTATTGAATGAAAATCCGTTGAAACAATTAGGAAGAGACACGTTCAAGATTCTAGACAATTGGAGAAAGAATGGACTTTTAGGAAAAGATATAAGATGAAGTGATATAAATACCGAAGACACAGTTCTGACCAGCTGTTATAGTTTGAGAAAGATTCATCAAGATGGCTATCCTTTGAGAATAGTTATTTCCACTATGAACACTCCCACGAAATTTTTAGGACAAAAGTTTAATTTGATACTTAAAGACTTCCTTTCAACCTCAAAATACAATATTGAAAATAGCTGGGAATTCAAAAAAATTATTATTCAAAAAACTGTTCCTGATGACCATGTAATGCTTTGTTTGGTTCTTGTTGCAATCTTTCCGAGTATATCCCTTGAATCAGTTAAGCAGGCAATTGTAAATAGATGGGACAATATAAAAACACGTACTCGATTAAGTCAAAAAGATTTTATTGAAGGGATAGTTTTTATAATGAACTCAACTTATTTTAAATTCAAAGGATCTTTTTATGGGCAAAAGTGTGGTACTCCCATAGATTCAGTCATTTCTCCGATTTTAGCAGAAATAGTTATGGAAGATTTGGAGGTCTTTGCTTTCAAGAAGCTAGATTTTGTGGGTGATTCAAAACCAATCTATTTAGATTATTACATTTTCACAAATAGAAAAAAGAAACATTTCTCCTTTTCTCCCTCTTTTTTCATTTGGTCATTTTTGTCTCTAATGAGCCGAAAAGTGAGGTAGTTTAGAAGTCTGTTTTTCAATTCTGAATCTTTTTCATTCTGATTTTGCATTAAATTATTCATGATAAAATAGATTTCTGATCGATCTTAATTTGAAAAGCTAGATTTTGTTTTGCCCTTTTACTTTCGATATGTTGATGACTCCTTATTATGTATTCCTCTAGCAAAGTTGCAGGCAGTTATCAATACTTTTCACAGTTTTCATCCAAAACTTCAATTTACACATGAAATAGAGAAAAATAATAAAATCAGTTTATTGGACATAGAAGTAATTAAAGGTCAGGACGGAAATATTATTACCTATCAGTATAGGAAAAGTACATATTCAGGTCCCACGTTTCCTTTCACAAAAAGAATTTGAGTATTGTTAGAAATATCCTTTTTCTTAATCTTTACCCACAAAAGTTAATTGAGAAACATATCACAATTAGAATTCAACAAATCAAGAACAAACAAAATAAAATTTTATCTACGGATCATCAGAAGGAATTGAGGGAATACAATTCTTTTAATACATTTGTTCTCTCGTTTTTCGGTCGCATTTCAAAAACTATTGAATTTATGTTGAAATACATTAATATTTATACTATTTTCCGTATACCATTCACAATAGATTCAATAATAAATTTTTGTAAAGATCCTTTAGATGGATGGAGGAACAGAAAAGTGATGTTCGTTTGGGACGTTGTTATAAGAGTGTCCTTGCTAGATATACAGAAGGGTTTTTTGATGTTGACCATGAGGTTGACTGGGATTATGTTGAAATTTTACGTTGTGAAAGTAATGAGAGAAGGAGAGAATTCATGGAAATGCTTTATATTAAAAAATGAAATAAGTTGTCTATTAATTTGAAAACTGACTTGGATATATTAAACAAAAGTTATTCTAGTATGCTTAATTACATTCAGCAATAGTTTTTCATGAATCTTGACTTTCTCTTATTTCTGATGTATTTATAACGTATTTGCCTTTTGACCCATATTATAAATGCTTTCATATTGTGATTTGATAATAATAAAAATAAAAAAGACAAAAGAAATAAAAAAGAGAAGAAAGGGGATTGGTAGGTTGCCTTCTCATTTTTCTTCCCTCTTTTTTATTTTTGTCCAAAGAAACAAATTTTTTTGTTTTGAGGAATTGCAATAGAAGCATTTTGTGGTAGTTGTTCAAATTTGATCGTCGGATTCTTGTTTTATTTTTAAAAATGCTATGCATTTAAGACTTATAGTTGAAATAAACGTTAAAGTTCACATGTATTACTTTAAAAATATTAGATTAGGAAACTCAAAATTTTGCTTTGAGAATTGAGTTAATTTTCCAATGTTCACTTTTTGATAATTGACTACAAACTTTTAAATCCAAAATACACAACAATTTTCGGGCTACGCGACAGTTTAGGCCCTGACATTTTTTTTAAATCTGTGTTTACGAATATAGTTGCAATCCGTTAGAGGACCGAATGTACACTTCCACTAAAATTTTTGGATCAATTTTTTCATTATATTCCTTTGCAAGATGAGTGCATCCAAGATGATTCAAATCAGAACAAAAGAATCAGTATTTAAATCGTAAAATCACGACTACACAGAAGATAAAGAGTTGTAATTTTTGTTGCCGATGATTATCAAGTGCCATAAACTTTTCATGGTAAACATATCCAATGTTGAAGGAAAATCTTACCACATGAGGGTAATTTTTGTTGCAGGTAAATATTACTCTGAAATCAGGGTGAAGATGCGCCAAACTCTTGTCTATGTAACAGCCTACACAGAAGATAGTGTATACAGTACTTTCAGAACTGACTTATATTTACAAAAGTAGTCACTAGAATTGCGTAGATGGTTTTGCCCATGCACACGCCCAAGATTTCCGAATCAATCGTAAATCACTTAGTGATTAATCGATCGGGCGCATTATGTAAGCGCATAATTGTAGCCATGCATCAGCCATTATAGGTTAGCGCTCGACGTAGATGGTATCGAAGGGACGTTCGGGTGATTTGTTTCAAGACGTTCGCAGGATTAATCGGATCTACCGATTCCTCGGTAATATATCGCCGCTACCTGTGCTGAGCTGAGCCTAGTGTCTAGATCTATTCCTTTGCTATCTTCGACAATTAAGTACCGTCAAGTCACATTAATCACCTTCATTCACTGTATTATATGTATTCCCAAACGTTCGGACTGAAATCTCTGAACGATGAGCTTAATAAGATAGTCATGGACACTAATTTCATCAATCGCTGATGTATCTGACGGCATCCTCCTTTCAACAATAGTGGCGATGCAATAAATGTCCTTAGTGCGATACATATTCGTTGTTAGGAAATTGGAAATTTTTGTATGCCTGTCTGGTGCTGGTCCATTTCTGGGTACAAGGATCTATAGACGAGTTGTGAGACTGCGATCGGCCATTGCCTATCGTGATTTTAAATCGAAAATCATCAAACGTTGATCGGCAATCTTGAATTGGCCATTACATGTTTTCAATCGTCAATCATCAAACATCAATCATCAAACATCGGTGATGCAATAAATTCACGTAGTGTGTAGCATACTGGTTGTTCGGAAATTAGATATTTTGAAACAGGAGTCACTTGCCGGATCATATCAGGGTACAAGGACCTATTAAATAGTCGTTGGAGTTTGATTGCCTATCGTCAATCGTGATTTTCAATCGACAATCGACAATTAGCCTTGCACGTTGTCAGTCGTCAAACGTCAATCGCCAATCAGCCATTGCATATCATTAATTGTCAACCACTTATCATCAATCGTAACTCTTCAATCGTCAACCGTCAATCGCCAAGTCACATTAATCATCTTCATTCACTGTGTTATATATGTATTCCCAAACGTTTAGACTAAGGTCTCTGAACGATGAGCCTAATAAGATAAACACTAATTTCACCAATCGCTGGTATGTTTGATGTCATCCTGCTGTCAACAAAAGTGGCGAAGCAATAAATTTTCTAAGTGTGATATATATTGTCTGTTGACAAATTGGAAATTTTGAGACACAAGTTTTATGCTGGTCCATTTCATCGTAAAAGGACCTAAAAGTGTCATGAGACAGACATTTTTGATTATCAATTTTCAATTGGAAATTGTTAGTCATCAATTCTCCATCGTCAACTGTCAATTTTTCATTGTCAATTGTCAACCATCAAACGTAATGCACCAGTTAGCAAACGTGAATCCTGATTCGGCAATCGGCAACGAAATATTTGCCTATCGTCTATCAACAATCGGCCATTGCCTATCGTTAATCATCAATCGGCAATTCATTATCGTTAAACATCAATCGTCAATTGTCAACAGAAAATTGCCAAATCGTCAATCGTAAATCGTCACTCGTAAATCGTTAGTCGGCATCCGTAAATCGTCAATCGTTAATCAGGAATCTTCAATCGTCAGTTGTCAATCGACAATCATTGAATGTATATCGTTAAACGTCAATCGTCAGTTAATCGTTCATTGTCAATTGTGCATTGTCAATTGTCAATCTTGAAAATAGTATTTACACCATAATTCCCAACCAATTTAGTCATTGTAATAAACAATTTTTATACGAAAATTCACTTATATCGAATTTTCAAAAACAAAATTTTATTATCTGTGGGTTAGATTCTTTTCATGATTACTATCATTTTTATTTACAGAAAAAACAGAATCGAACATCAGACCTTGCACGAATTTTAATTACGTAAAATTATTGTCTGAAAGATAATTGTGCAAGTGAGATTTTAATCTTTGTACTCTTTCGAAATTAAGTGCTCCGAAATTCTCAAGGTAAAATAATAAATTAATACACGTGCCTGAAAAAATTACGCATCTTTCAAACGGAAAAAAACGAAGTATCGAATATTGTAACTTATTTTGAACACCGACAAAAATTGTATTTCTTGAAGAATTAGAAAATATAAACTTTTTGGATACATGTGTCCTCATTTTTTTCATTTCCATAATTTTCATTACATAATTTATTCAGCAAGAAATATAATTAAATACGAAACGGTACCAAGGCCCTTTAATTGTTATATTGGAATTTAAACAAAATTTGGGAAAATTAGGATGAAAATTTAACTATTTTGATATAAGAATCAACTATTTGAATAAAAATTTACATTTTGTTGAAAATTCAACTCTTTTGTTGAACATTTGTCTTTCTGGCATGAAGATACAACATTTCGGAAGACATTTTTTTATTTTTTTGAAAATTATTTTTTCAGACTGAAAATGTAATAATCCCATTTATTGTTAAAAATTTGTGTTTTTCAACTGAAAATCCATTTTCTTTAAAATTAAGCTATTCCATTTTGGGTTGAAAATTTATCTTTTCTAATTGAAAATTTAACTATATGGGTGAAAATCGATGTATTTTGTCTAAGTTCCGTCTCTTTTGATCAAAAAATAATTTATTTAACTAAAAATTGATTTAATTTATTTTAGCTTAAAAATTGCTCTTTCTTAGTTGTAAATTCATCTCTTTCAGTAGAAAATTCATCTTTCTGGATGAAGATTCATAATGTTGATTGAAAATTTAACTGTAATGTTGAAAATTAATTTGTTTGTTAAAGATTCAACAATTTTCTTGCAACTTGATTTCTATGGTTGAAAATATAAAAATTTTTTTAAAAATGTGTGTTCTTTCTTGGTTAAAAATTAATATTTTTAACTAAAAATTTAACTATTTCATTTTTGCTGAAATTTTCATTCAGTTAAAAAGTACATGTTATTTGTTTGAAATTCATTTTTCTGGTAGAAAATTTATATTTTTAGCTAAAAATTCATAACTTTGGTTGAAAATTTAACTATTTTGTTAAAAATTAATTTTTTTGGTTGAGGATTCATGAGTTTAGGTCAAAATTCACTTATTTCGTTAAAAATTAAAATATTTTGTTTAAAATTTGTTTGTTTTTTTTTCAAATTTTTTTAATTTACTTTTTTATGTAACTATTCCATTATTGGTTGAAAATTCAAATACCAAGTTAGGAAATAATTTTTTTAAATCACTTTATTCCATTAAGGATTCATAATTTTTCTTGTAAATTAATTTCTTGGTTAAAAATTTAACTATTTTGTTTAAAATTCGTTCTTTTTTTTACATGAATATTAATTTTATCAACATAAAATTTAACTGATCCATTTTTGGTTGAAATTTCTTTTTATTTAAAAATACGTGTACTTCGTTTAAAATTCATTTTTCTGGCAGAAAATTAATCCTTTTGGCTAAAACTTCATAGCTTTGGTTGAAAATTTAACTATTTTGTTGGAAATTCATTTTTTGGTTGGAGATTCATCAGTTTAGATCAAAATTAAATCATTTTGTTAAAAATAAAAATATTTTGTTCAAAATTGTGTTTTTGCATGAAAATCAACTTTTTATTTTAAAAAGTAACTATTCCATTATTGGTTGAAAATTCAACAATTCAGTTACGAATTGATTTTTTTAAATCATTTTGTTTTATTAAAGATTCATAATTTTTCTTGAAAATTCATTTCTTTGGTTAAAAATTTAACTATTTTGTTTAAAATTCGTTCTTTTTTTACATAAAACTCAATTTTATCAACTCAAAATTTAACTGATCCATTTTTGGTTGAAATTTTCTTCCATTTAAAAATACATGTATTTTGTTTAAAATTCATTTTTCTGGTAGAAAATTCATCTTTTTGACTGAAAATTTGGTTGAATATTGAACTTTTTTGTTGAAAGTTCTTTTTTTTTGTTTGTTGAAGATTCATTAGTTTAGTTCAAAATTCACTTCTTTCGTTAGAAATTAAAATATTTTATTTAAAATTTTTTTTTTTCTAACCAAAATTAATTTTTACTTTGAAAATGTAACTATTCTATTATTGGTTGAAAATTCAACAAATCAGTTAAGAATTGATTTTCTAAAATCATTTTTTTTTTATTAAAGATTCATAATTTTTGTTGAAAATCCATTTCGTTAATTGAAAATCTAACTATTTTGTTTAAAATTCGTTTTTTTTATATAAAAAATAATTTTATCAACTGAGAATTTAACTGATCCATTTTTGGTTGAAATTTTCTTTTATTTAGAAATACATGTATTTTGTTTAAAATTCATATTTCTGGTAGGAAATTCACCTTTTGACTAAAAACTCATAGGTTTGGTTAAAAATTCAAATTCATTAGTTTAGTTAAAAATTCACTTCTTTCGTTAAAAATTAAAATATTCTGTTTAAAATTTGTTTTTTTGAACCAAAATTAATTTTTTATTTGAAAATGTAACTATTCTATTATTGGTTGAACAATGAACTATATGGCTAGGAATTTATTTTTTTAAATCATTTTGATTTATTAAAGATACATAATTTTTGTTGAAAATTCAGTTCGTTGGTTGAAAATTTAACTATTTTGTTTGAATTTTTTTTTTTTTTTAAATGAAAATTAATGTTACCAACTGAAAATTTAACTGATCCTTTTTTGGTCGAGATTTTCTTTCAGTTAAAAATACATGTATTTTGTTTAAAATTCATTTTTCTGTTTGAAAATTCATGTTTTTGGCTAAAAATTCATAGCTTTGTTTAAAAATTTAACCATTCTGTTAAAATTTCATTTTTTTGTTGGTTCAAGATTTATCAGTTTAGGTCAAAGTTCACTTATTTCGTTAGAAATTAAAATATTTTATTAAAATTTAAAAAAAAATGAAAATCAATTTTTTATTTGAAATGTAACTATTCCATTATTGGTTGAAAATTCAGCTATTCAGTTAAGAATTGTTTTTTTTTTCTACTCATTTTCTTTCCTTGCAGATTCATAATTTTTGTTGCAAATTCACTCCATTGGTTACAAATTTAACTCTTTGGTTTAAGAATTCTTTTTCTTCATAAAAATTAATTTTATCAACTGAAAATTTAACTATTCCATTTTTGGTTGAAAATTCATAGTTTTTATTTGAAAAGAAATCTATTTTGTTGCAAATCCATGTATTTTGTTGGAAATGTTTCCTTGATTGAAACTTTGACTATTTGTTACACTATTCGTATTTTTTTTGTGGAAAGTCAATTTTTTAAATTAAAACCTTAACTATTCCAGTTATATTTTATAACTAATCTTTTTTAGTTGAAAATTTAACTATTTGGGTCCAAATGAGGTATTTAGTTAATAATTCGTTTTTTTGCATAAAAATTAATTTTATCAACTAAAAATTTAACTGTTCCATTTTTCGTAGAAAATCTATAGTTTATAATTGAAAACTAATCTATTTTGTTGACTATTTGATTCAATATTCGTATTTTTTCAGTGAAAAGTCCATTTTGTAAACTTAAACTTTAACTAATAATTAACTATCAATCTTCTTGTTTAAAATATAATCCTAGTCGTTGAAAATTCATATTTTTTGGTAGAAAATTAATACTCTTGGTTGAATGTTCGTTTCTGTGGTTAAAAATTTTACCATTTTGTTAAAAATTAATTAATTTAACAGAAAATTAACCTATTCCGTTTATGCTTGAAAATTTATCTTTCTTCAGTTCAGAACAATTGCAGAATTCATTAGTCCTTTATCTGAGTTTATTTTAAACTTAGTCTTATCTGACAGTTTTAAGGTGAAATAATACAGGTGGAAGGAACAAACCACTATTGAATTAATGATTTGATGTTAATTAAAATTTATGATGTCACCAAGCACTTAAAAAAGGCCTTCACGATTTATGCAGGTGGAATATTAATTATTCAATCTTTTCGCAAAATTCTCAGTTAATCAGATATTTCCAGAATTTGAAAGAATGAAGAATTTTTATACTTTGGTCATCACGTTGGTCACCAATCTTAATTCTATTGGTAAGAAAAGGATAAATTAATAACATCTTTGAGGATTTTTTTGATTTAAGTATTGTTGCCCAAGGCAAAAATTGAGATTTTTGTGCCTTACTCAGAAGACAAACTTGATGAAAAAATACATTTTTTTTTAATTCAGTCCAAAACAATTCTCAATTGTTTGAACAATAAATAGTCAAATACAATAAAAAATTTTTCTCTTCACCTCCACAGAGAAGGCTGAGGCATTCAGAAAATACCTTCGATTAATTTTCAATCAATAAGAAGAATTTTCCGCAAAACAGTTGAATTTTCAACCAAAAAGAAAGGCTTTTATAATCAACTGAAAAAGACGAACTTTCCAAAAAATAGTTGAATTTTCAACCAAAAAAAAAAAAACAACTGTTATTAAATTGTCGAATTTTGAACAAAATAATTACATTTTTAACTTAAACTGGAATAGATGAATTTTTAGTTAGAAAAATCAATTCTTCACACAAAAAAAAAAATTTTAATCCAAAAAGACAAATTTGTAATCAAATAATAAAATTTTCTACGAAAATACTTTAATTTTCAACTGAAAAAGACAAACTTTCGACAAAACAAAAAACACGAATTTTTAACTTGAGTTGGAATATTTAAAGTTTCAGTTATGAAAAACAATTTTCCCAAACCAGAAAGAAAGACTTTCATAAAATTGTTGAATTTTCAACAAAATACTTAAATTTTCAACAAAAGCTGGAATAGTTAAATTTTTAGTTGAAAAAATTAATTTTCGACAAAAAAAAACAATTTTCAATTCAAAAAGACACATTTGAAATCAAAAAGTCAAATTTTCTACACCAAAATACTTTAATTTTCAATTCAAAGAGACAAATTTTCCACAAAACAGTTAAACTTTCATTAATTAGAATGACTTTTATAAAATTGTCGAATTTAAAACAAAATAATCAAATTTTTATCCAAAACTGGAATAGTTGAATTTTTAGTCGAATTTTCTAACAATATATATATCCTTTTAACCCGAACTGGCATATTTAAGGTTTTAGTTAAAAAAATAATAATTATCTAACCAAAAAAAAAAACGAATTTTCAATCCAAAAATACGAATTTTCGAGGAAACAGCTGAATTTGTAACCAAAAAATAAGACTCTAATAAAATTGTGGAATTTTCACAAAAAAAAATTAAATTTTTAACCATTTCATTGAATTTTATATCGAAAAGATTAATTCCCCATGGGATGGGATGGGATGGGATGGGATGGGATGGGATGGGATGGGATGGGATT
>CAKNYM010046268.1:49384-77373 GCA_932195095.1 Andricus curvator
GCTGGGATGGGATGGGATGGGATGGGATGGGATGGGATGGGATGGGATGGGATGGGATGGGATGGGATGGGATGGGATGGGATGGGATGGGATGGGTTTTAAACTACTCAATTGACGATCTAATATGCCACGAAACCATTTTTTGTTGGAGCATGTTGCCTATTTTCAACTGATTTTTTTCTTACAGAATTTAGTTCGCAGTCCAGCCGACCTAATGGCGAAACTTTTCCTCTTCACTATGACCAACATCTTCCCAATTATCCTACCTATCGTGCTGATCGTCAGTTTCCTTATCACGGCGAACCTTCCACAAGTAGTGCTCGACCGCTACCTTTGAAGGCAAAAGTGGTAGAAGGTTTCAAGTTTCCTGTCGGATTTTTAACTAGAAATGGCCGTGGTGCTGAATTCAGGTTACTACCAAGTGAAAAATTTCGTGTAATAGTTGATGCCGAGGATTTCGTCGTTGGATTCTTAAATATTTATAATGAGCTTGCTGGAATATATTTTATATTTTCTGAAGGTCGGGTTAAGGCAGACGTGCACGGAAAAAAAATGCATATGAAAATGATCCCGAAAGAAATAGACGAATTTGTTCCATTTAAAAAGTACATAGTACCCCCAGTAAGGGTAACAAACTACGTTTCACATCAATGATTATTCAACGAAAAATATACGGATCCTTTCATTATGTAAGTTTGTATTTTTAAATCTGAAATTTTAAATTTGTTTACCTCCATCGATCCTCTACGATAAATTAGGCAGTGTAAAAGCAAATGGGAAATATATTGGGAAAGTAAGTCCAAAATTGTCACTAAAATCGCATGGAATTTATCTGAATAAAGAAAATTTTTGGAAATCATTGTTCTTTGATCTTTATTTCTAAATAAGTGTAGTGGATACGATCTAAGCACTGAATTCTGTGATTTTTGTGATTTTTGACAGGAAAATCAAACCCAGAAAGAAAAAGCAATAAAATAATTATCAGTCGAGAAGAGCTCAAATTTCAATCCTACACTATTTCTTTAGAGAGCCTGGTTCCTTAATATTGATTTGTGGAAATTTCATCTCTTTTAGTTATAAATGTTAATGGTTGGTTGGAAATTAATCCGCCTTGCTTGTGAGTTCAACTATTTTGTTGAAAATTCGTCTTATTTTGTTGAAAATTAATTTATTCTGTCAATCGCCATTCATCAATACAGCTCCTGAAATTCCGCGTTAAATGACCCTTCGTAGAGATATCTGTTACTACTTACAGAGAATATATCGGCACTCCTTTTCAATCTTACAGCCAAGAAATCGAATACATAACCTGAAGAATATTGCAAATTTACAGGCTTATCTACTGAAACAGATGTAATAGAATATAGTAATGATACGTTGAATGAACGGATAGCAGGTAGAACTCTCAAAGAAATTTCCTCTTGTGACAAAAGGATGTTTCTTGACGTAAATGGAATTTCCTCTTAAATTTCAGGTTGAGAGAATTTTCATTTGTCTCAACAAGAATCCTTTCGCACCAAAAATATTCCTTATGCAACTAAGTTCAGCTAATCTTGCAGCCAAATAATTCTGTTTGTGTAAAAAATATATTCACGTCGTTCAAAACAAAACAAGCAAGAGGACGATGCTTTTGTTTCAAGTCAACTTTTTCTGTGAGTGCAAGTGTATATATGCCTGTGTTTTATAATAAATATAGTCTATGAAATAATTTGTGAATAAGTTGTGAATAATATTATTATCTTTTACGATGTGATACATTCCCACAGACAGTCTCTTATAATAAGATGATATAATAAGATGATTAGAAGTGCTTAGATAAAGCCGTCCCACTATTAGGTTTATTACAGGATTTCCCACGTTCTTTGATTCCAACTATTAATTATCTCTGAGATTGCCCAATGTAGTTCTTCCTACAATCTTTACAAGTAATTTTATATAGTGTGTTAATGAATTTTCCAATTGGAATGGTATCCTTTTGGGTTACGAAACACTTTAAAGCATCTTTGATTGGTTTATTGATATCTTTAAAGTTGTAATTTTTAAGACACTTTGTGTAGAATTGGGAAAGCAAGAAGCAAGTGAAGATGACGTGTCTGTTTGGCGATTTTAGTTAAAAAAAAACCTCTTAGATTCAAAAATTTCGATTCTTAAATTTTCCTAGAAAGTAGAAAGAAGCCGGTTTGCCACAATGTGGACATCATCATCTTCATCTAAATTCATCATCATCATCATGATGATCATCATCATTATCATCATCACCACCATACATAGTTGTCGTGCTGATGTAACCCGAACTGAAGTCACGAATGATTTGACCATAAGATCTTCATCATATCTCGATCCTATCCATCTGTTGCAACCCTGAATTCCCTCTAGTCATCATATGACTTCCAGAGAGCATTTCCTGAGTGTCGCCGGACTATTCCAAGTTTCAGTTATTATTATATTAGTTATACGGAAAGAAAACGAGAGCTTTATTGCTTGATTAACAGGATTATTGATCAGGCTAATTTTGGAAGGTGAATATGTTATGGCTGGTTTCTTATACCTGCAGCTCTACATACAAAAGAAAGCTACCTATAGACATCATTTGAGAAATATAATTCTCTCTTCTGTTTCTCACTCATTTGAAAATTGCTATGTTATCAGACTGGCATAATTGAAAATATCGCGAGGCAATAAACACGCGTGTTAAGCGAGCGGAAACATAGGAGCTTCAATTTTGACAAAATCAATAAAATAATGTATAGTAGATTATTTGAGTTAATTCGATTGATAAAAGTAGGTGACACTAGATGATAGTGATTTACAGGAAAAAGGAATTTTCTACAGGATGTGTCCATATATATTTTAGGGGTTTCTTCATATTTCACGTAGCCAGTTTTGATTTGTTGACTATTCCTTCTTCACCTTCTGCCCCCACAAAAAAAAATGTTCACGTGGTGCATGGATGGGCCCTAGTCACTTGCTCAATCGACCTTCTAAATTAAAGCCTCGAAAAAAATTACGTTTGTTCAACATGAAATCGTCATATACATGTTTTGTTCTCTTTGCTTGTATACCTATATGTCATAGAATAAATTGCGTCATTTGAAAAATTATATCAATATATGCTCAGAGTTTAAACGATTCGAGAAACACAGATCTTTATTGGTCCAACTTTATGTCTTACAAAGTTCCATTTATTGCAGGCATTCGCACGATGAATTCATGCGATAACGCTTTTTCGATTTTTCCAAATAATAATCATTATTTTTGAAAGGCGTTTAATTTTTTCCTGTCGTCGCGAAGACAGAGAAACGACAGGAAACCCAGGAAAAAATTACAGAAAAACTGTCAGGAGAAAAAGTTATAGCTGAAAAATGATAGGCATGCCATTTGGTTCAGGGCATTTCCTGTAATTTTTTCGAAATGTGACAGAAAGAAGCGAACCACTCCCTATTATTATTTTCTTGACATATTTTTTGTTGTTGTTAGAACTAAAATAACTCGATCGGATGATTCTCAGTGTTGCATCAAAAAAATAAAAAAAGTCAATAATTTCATTTGAGTTTGTGATGCATAAAGGCAATTGAGTATTCTATTTTTTGGCCTGATAACGGGTCATTAATAACACATTTTCCAACCATAGAAATGAATTTCATCCCAGAATTCTCGACGAAAAATATAATAGCAGATATTTAAAGAAAAAAATATTTTTTCTTAAAAATAGTTCAATTCAGCCAAAACAAAAAATTCCAATAAAATAGTTTAACTTTTAACCAATTAGTTCAATTTTCAACCAAAACAGATTAATTTTCAACTAAATAGTTGTATTTGTAATAAAAAAAGATGAAAATTTCAACAGAATAGATGAGTTAGAAAACAAAAAAGATGAGTATCCAACAAAAGAATCGAAATCTCAACTAAGAAAGATTTCAGTTAATTTGTTTATAACAATTTCTTATAACAACAAACACTGTTTTTTAATCTTAACCTATTATTTCACGATATTATTCTTCAGATAAAAAGAAAATTTGAGTTTACCAATGATAATTGTTGTTTACTAATGAGAAAACAATTTTTGTGTTTAAATATCCTAAATAAATCAATTGGTTCATAACAGTTGTTTATAACAACATGCATTGTTGCCGAATACTAACATCTTGTAATTAGCTTTTATTCTTGAGATGGAACGAAATGGTCCCGTAGAAAATAAAATTTTTTTATGTTCAAAAAAGCGCAATAAGTAAGTTTCTTTATGATAATTCGTTATAAAAATGAGAATTTTTCCATTTAGCACTCGGTCATAATTAAATTTACGTGATTTAACGACGAATTCAATATAAATAATGCATTCAAACAACGAAACATTTTCATGGATATCCATACTGTTGGCGTTTTCGGAAAGTAAGAAAAACCTTTTTTTTTGGGTGAGGAGGCGTTGGAAGGAAAAGTGGTGGCAACTCAAATTTGATTTAATTTTGTATTTTCATTTTTTTTTTCAAAAAAAAAAAATTTTTTATGAAAAACTTGATAAAATTTTGTATTTTCATCGGAATGCCCTTGAAATTCGTTTTCTCTAAATTCGTCTTTTAAGGCAGAAAATTATCCTTCTTGGTTGAAAATTCAGATGTTTGGTTGGCAAAAATTGACTTCTTTTGTTAAAAATTTAACTATCTTCTTGAAAATGTCTGTTTTCTGGTTTAAAATCAATTTTTTGACTAAAAAATTTACTTTTCCAGTTTTGGTTAAGATTTCATTTTTTCTAGTTCAAAATTTAACTATTTGGTTAAAATTATCTGTTAAAAATTAAAGTCTTTATTTAATAATTCATTTTTTTTAAAGATTCATTTTCTAGGTTGCGATTTCCTTGCGTTAGTTAAGAATTTCAATATTTCCTCGAACATTTATGTTCTTTGGTTAAAAATTATTTTTTCAAATGAACATTTAACTATTTCATTTTTGTTAAAATATTTATTTTATTTAGTTGAAAATTCAACTATTCTGGTGAAAATTAATGTATTTTGTTTAAAATTCATCTTTTTTATAGAAAAGTAATCTTCTTAGTTAAAATTTTGAATACTAATCTTAAAAATTCATTTTTTTTTTATTTGAAGATTCATCATTTTAGTTTAAAATTCATTTTCTTGGTTAAAAATTGAACTGTTTCGTTTAAAATTAATTTTTTGTTTGTAAATTAATTCTTTCTACTGAAAATGTAAATGGTTAACTATTCCATTTTTCACTGAAAATTTATATTCTGTAATTAAAAAAAACTATTTGATTGAAAATTCGTATATCTAAGCAGAAAAATAATCCTCTTGGTTGAATATTCAATTCTTTGGTTGAAAAATCAACTATTTTGTTAAAAATTTGTGTTTTTTGGTTTAAAATCAATTTTTTGAACTGAAAATTTTAATATTTTATTTTGGTGTAAAAATTTAGCTTTTTCTGGTTGAAATAATTTGTTAAGAATTTAATTATTAATTTATTTTTTATTTTAAATATTATCTTTTTGTGGAAAATTAATTTTCTTGGTTAAATCTTTTCATATCCAAATTTATCTACTTTAGTTGAAAATTTAACTACTTTTTTGAAAATTCGTCTTTTATGGTTCCGAATTAATTTTTGTAACTGAAAATTTAAGTATTCCATTTTTGTTTGAAAAATGATCTTTTCTAGTTGTAAATTGAACTATTTGCTGAAAAGTTCATTTCCGAGCTTAGAAATTTAGGATTTCAGTTGAAAATTCATTTTTTTTTTGGTTGCAAATTCATTTTTTTACATGAAAATGTAAATAGTTAACTAATCCCATTTTTGATCAAAGTCCATGATTTTTAGTTGAAAATGCAACTATTTCTTTGAAAATTTATCCATTTGGTTAAAAATTCATTGTTTCTTTAAAGATTCATCATTTTAGTGGAAAACTCATTTCTTTGTTTAGAAATTTAACTGCTTTGTGCAACATTTCTTTTCAAAATTCATTTCTTCTACAGAATATTATAATTTATAATTTTGGTTGCAAATTTCTATTTTTTGGTTGAAAATTCAACTATTTTGTGGAAAATTCGTCTGTTTTGGTATGCAATTAATCTTCTTGTTCCAAAATTCATTTTAGCATTTTGTGCAAAATTAATGTCTTCATTTGAAGTATTAAAATTAAAAAAAAATAATAATGATAAATAAATAATTCAAATTAATTCAAATTAAATTTAAATTAATTTTAATTAATTCAATTCTTTTCCTTGTGAATTAGTTTTTTTTCTTGTCAAAAATAAATTTTTAACTTAAAATTTAACTAATGCATGTATTGCTGCAAATTTTGACCTTTTTTAGTTGAAAATTCAATTATTGAAAATAAAATAAAATAATATCTAATAAAATACATTCATTTAACTAGTTGGTTGAAAATTCATGTATTTTCCACGGAATCTGTATTTTCATCAGAGAATAACAGAAATTTTTAACCTCTTTTCAGATTAGATGGAGATATGAATAAAAAATCATTTTAATTAATTTTTTTTCTGAAAAAAGATATTTCGCTCCGCTGGGAATTGAACCTCAGAACTTCTGAATGCCGGTCGGGTGCTTTTCCATTAAGCTACTAGAGAGATCGAGAGAAGAAACTTTATTCAGAAATACAAACATTATTTTGCCAGGTGGTAAACCAAATTTTCCAAAGAATCTGTATTTTCATCAGAGAATAACAGAAAATTACAACGTCTTTTCAGACTATATAGAGATATGAATAAAAAATGATTTTAATTAATTTTTTTTTCTGAAAAAAGATATTTCGCTCCGCTGGGAATTGAACCACAAAACTACTGATTGCCGGTTATGTGCTTTTCTATTAAGCTACTAGAGAGATCGAGAGAAGAAACTTTTTTCAGAAAATACACGCATTATTTTCCCTTGCAAAATAATGCGTGTATTTTCTGAAAAAAGTTTCTTTTCTCTAGTAGCTTAATGGAAAAGCACCTGACCGGCAATCGGAAGTTCTGAGGTTCGATTCCCAGCGGAGCGAAAGGAAAAGAAAAGTTTTTTCAGAAAAAAATTAATTAAATTCATATATTTTCTTCAAAATTCGTCGTGTATATTAAAAATTAATATTGCTGGTTGAAATTTCGTTCTTTGAGTAAAGCTTTGCGTTTTTTGTAAGAAACGTGTAAAAAATCCTTAAAATCCTTAAAATAAAAGCCTTTAATCGAAGTTTACTTTAAACATAAATTATTTGAGTTTCTCAAGGTGAAATGATAATGCAGGTGGGAGGAATTAGCCAACTCGGTATCCAATGTTTGCTGTTGATTAAATTTTGTGATGAAATCAACTACGAAAAAAATATGTTATTACGATTTAGGCTCGGCAAGGGAACAGACACAAATATATACACCATAAAGATCGGAATATTTATTTAACACGCAGTTTTTAAATTTCCTTTAAATCGGCTTTTTCTACACTTTTAAAAAAATGATGATTTTTCATCATCTGGTCTTCACTTTGGCCGTCATTCTCAATTCTTTTGGTGAGTATAGAATAAATAATGTAATCTTTAAGACTGTTCTAGATGTACAGACAAGCTCAAAATTACTCAACGTGTGGCTTGATTTGGTATTTTTTTAATTTTATTTGAACGCGCAAAAGTATTAAAAAGCACAAATGTTTTTTGTTGCCGGTAAGGTTTTCCATGACTTTTCTGATTTAAAGCTCCTGAAATTCCACGTTGAATAACCCCTAGTAGAGATACTTTTGACTTTTTCAAGAGGATGTATCAGGTGAAGAATCTTTTTTTTTAATTAAAGAATTTTTTGATTTTAAACCTCGTCTTGAACTCTTGCTATGTATGAGGAAAGAAGCGACAAAAATTTGGAAATTTACAGAAGGCACTCCTTAAAATCTTATCTTTAATTTAAGCTAATGAAATTAAGAATAACCCGCGAAATTCAATTAAAAACAAAATCACTAATTTGCTAAGTGATTAATACGTTTTTTACTATATTTATACTCAAATTATATGCTATAATATTATTTCATTAGTCACGCAGTCTAAATTTCCATGTGCAAAAAGATGAATTTTTGACCAAGACAAATTTTCTAAAAAAAAAAAAAGAATTTTCAACAAAATAGTTCAGTTTTACACCATGAAATGAATTTTCAATTAAAATGATTGAATTTAGCCAAAAAATGAATTTTCAACTAAATACTTGCATTTTTAACCAAAAAAGGCCAATTTTCAACCAAAAATGGACTATATGTATATGTATATTCAGTGCATTGGAGTATTTCCTCACAGCGAATTTTTCTTCGACCGTTTTTTAAAGAACATAGTTATTCATCACGAATAAAATTAATTTGGTCATACGGTCATATAAAATCCAATGGATTCAGATGTTAAAGAATCATGATTTATTTGTCATAACCGACGTACGTTTCGACCTAATTGCAGGTCTTCTTCAAAGGTAATTATCACCTGTAGTGATGTTGATAGATCCTTAACACATTTCAATTTTATTGTATTCTCTTAGTTTATCCACATTACGGTTTTAATATTAAAAACTTAGTCTTCATTTAAATAAAACTTGATCTGTCCTTTTATTAATATATTTCGTCAAAATTGAAACCTCAAAATTTAAAGAGGCTTCAATATTCAGTAGTAACTACATTTTAGAATGAATTGTTGTTTTAGACAATCTTAGACAATCTTTAACATCTGAATCCATTGCATTTTATATGACCGTATGACCAAATTAATTTTATTCGTGATGAATAAAAATGGACTAGTTGAATTTTTATTTTAAAATTTAATTTTTAACCAAAAAAGGAATTTCCAGCCAAAGAGTTCAACATTCATCCAAGTAGTTATACTTTCAAAAAACTAGTTTGATTTTTAATCAAGAAGTTGGGTTTCCAACCCAAAAGTATGAACTATCTAACAAAAAACTCAATTTTAAACCAAGAACATTATTTGAATTTTCAGTAGGGAAAAAAATATTTTGTATCCAAAATAATATGTGTTAAAAAACATTTTTGAAAAATAAGCATTTCTTTAAATTTACTAAGAAGAGGGAATATAATTCGAAAATTCTTTGTGGTATAATATAACAATAACAATAATACTGTGACTAAAAATAAAACCTTTTTGCGTAAATATAAAAATTTACTTATATAAATACAAGGTTCAATATTTAAGTCTCAGGCTTTTATTTTTAATCACATCATTGTTATTGCTATATTATTATTATTTCAAAAGTCACTTGCGAAATATTTTCCTCGTTTAAGTCCATTTGAATAAAAGCTTGTTTAAAAAAAAACAATATATTTTATTTTACGTTGTTCAGTCTTTTGCAAATATGCAAAAAATTAACTTATGTTGAAAATAAAATAAAAATTAATTTAATATAATTATTTTTTAAATTTAATTTAATTTCTTCCTTGGCATTTTTTGAAACTAATAAAATAACCCCTGAACCCGAAAAACAAGTTTTTACGAATGTGTCTGTATGTCTTTCTGCCTGTGAGCACGATAACTTCCGAAAGAATTGAGATATTGTATTGTGCTTTGGCATACTCTTCAAGTGTCCTATAATGAAGGTCAAATTTGTTAGTCAGCCATTTTGGATAATAATTCAAAAACTTAGAACACTTTCAAAATTTTTGAGACCACTTTTTTCAGAACTTGAAAATTCTATGTACGGTTGTTCATATGATTCAATAAGAGGAACAATTTATCCATATGACTTTTTTCGATAAAAACACAAATTACCGGACTTACAGCATTCGCAAAATTCAAAATTCAAAATTCAAAAAAAAAAAAAAAAAAAAAAAAAATGAAAATGAAAATTTAAAGGCAAACAACGCACGATATGAAAAAACGTCACAAAAAGAAAAACGTTGCTTTTCGAACACCCTAGAAGATTGTCATCACAAATGTTTGCATTTTTTTGAAAAATCGAAAATTCAAATTTTGATTTCACAAAAAAATAATGAAAAATAAAAAATTCCATTTTGCGGTCAAATTATACAAGATACAAAAGAAGATGAATTGACAAAAATTTTGCCTTCAAAAAAGATCTAAAGCTTTGTGAAAAATCACTTTTTGATAGGACGCGTAGTTTTTGTTTAAATGCGTAAAAAATAGCATTAGAAATTTAAAAAAAATTGTTTTGACAAGCGACACAAGCTACGGAAAGAATTGAGACAAAAGTTGTCCACCCAAAAAGGAGCTAAAAATTTGTTCTTAATTATTTTTTCATAGGATGCTTGGTTTTTCGTTTTATTCGTGAAAAAAAAAAACACTGACAAATAAAAAATTTAATTTTTGGACAAACGACACTCACTATGAGAAAAATGAATTGACAAAAGTTGCGTATCCAAAAAGAGCTAAAAATTTGGCATGAATAATCTTTTGATAGGACGCGTAGTTTTCGTTTTCATCGTAAACAATAACATTAAAGATGAAAAAAAATTTTTTTTTTGGAAAACGACACAAGGTACAACAATATTTTATATAACAACATTTTTCGCCTAAATTATCACCACTTCACACTAGGATGTGTTTCATTAGTTTGAATCGTAAAAAATAACATTGAAAATAAAGAAATTAAATTTATGGAAAAACGACACAAAATGCAATAAAATTTTTAATAACAAAATTTTTTTTTTCTTGTAGTATGTGCACTTTTTTCAATTATAAAAACGAACAATGCAGATACGTATGTTTCAATACAAATGCATATTATCAATTTTAATAATATAAATTCATTGAAATGATACATTTTTTCAGGGTAGTTGAGAATAACATTTAATAAAAAATAAGAAACCAATATTAAAGTAATCATGATAAATCCAATTTTTACTTTATATTGCAATATCTGAATAAGAAATCCCAGACCGAGGTACATAAATAAATGTAATATACATTTGATATAAAAGTGTTGAACATAATTCAGAAAAGTTCACATTTTGGACAAAAAGAGCATTAACAAAAGAGAATTCACAATCGCCAAATTACAGTTGTCGATACTTTCACCTTTAATTTTAAAAGGTCTGTGCAAGTCAAATAAAAGCTTGTAAAAAACAAACAAATTTTTAACAAAATAGTTGAATTTCTAGCAACAAAAAATGAATTCTAAGCTCAACAAAAGATTTAATTTTCAACCAAATTGATGAATTTTTAACAAAATAATTATACTTTTAACCAAATAGTCGAGTTTTCAACCAAACAGGACCAATATTCTACAAAACACGCAATTAAGTATTTTCAACAAAAAAGTTAATTTTTATCAACATACTTGATTTTTCGAATAAAAAATATTTTTCAGTCAGGAAAGAAAAAAAATGTCCAGCAAATTGTTTAATTGTATGCCAAAATAGTTAAATCCTCAACCAAAGCAGATTAATTTTCAAACAAACAGTTGCATCTTTAACCAAGAAAGATTTTTCAGTCAAAAAAAAAAAAAAATGAACCACATTGTTGAATATTTATGCCAAAAAGATGAATTTTCAAAAAAACAGTTTCAACCAAACAGGATGACTTTTAGAAAAAATTGTTAAATTTTTAACTATGTAATTAAATTTTCAAGCAAATAATAAAATTTCTAAGAAAAAAAGTAATCTCGCAAAAAAAAAGAATTAACCTGTTTTAGTTGAGAAATTTAACTCAAGGTTCAACATCTTTATAAATAACTAATTATATTTCTGAAAAAAATGGTTTATTTGTTTAGTTAAACATTTTGAAGAAAATGTTCATTTCAAAAGATGGGTACAATCGGTAAGAAAAAATGTGCAAAGCACGAATTATTATAGTGAATTATAAATAAGCAATTGTTAATAACAATTGTATTGTTGGAAATAATAAAAAGAAAAGTTTTAATGTTTATTTTTTCTATTATTATTAATAAATTGCACTAACAAATCGGCAGCTCAAGCAAATTTTTAAAAGATTAAGGTAATTTTTTCAAAAGTGCTTTGTTTGGCATGCCATAGATAATTCAGTAAAGTGTATTGTCATTTCATGACAAATGTGATTGTTATAAAAAAATTGCATAAATAAATTCGTAGTACTGAATTTTCACGTGAATTTCCTTATGATATTTGTTAAAAACAATCACATTTGTAATGAAATAACAGTGCAATTTACTGAATTATCACTAACAGAGCACTTTTGAAAAAATGTAGCTGAAACTGTTAACAATTTCTGAAGGTCCCAATCGGTTACAGAAATTTGTTGTTAATAATAAGAAAGATAATAATTTATTATACTTTTTAGTGTTTGAATATCACTTGAAATTCAGATTGCTAGAAGTTTTTATCAAATTCTCTTCGTACAGAAATCGTATACTTTTCTATCAACAAAAATTGTCAATTTGAAGGCAAACTTGAAGTCTCCGTAATACAACGTTAACTTAGAAACTCGCACTGATTTTTTTTAAATTTAATGAATACTTATTATCATCCTCTACAAAATGGTCAGTTCTTTTTGTTCATTTCTGTTTCTATTCACTTTAATTTAATACAAGAACATCCCAAACGTCATTACCGTACGGTGTCCCAACCTCACTTTGTACAAGGGTAAACTGATTTTCTCCTTTTTTTAGACAGTAACACGGAAAACGCTTAACGTATCAAGTTTGTAAACTCTAGATGAACCTAAATTTAATTTATGCACATTTTTCAAGTCAAATAAATAATATTGTAAAAACCTTAAAGTCTGTCCCTCGATTTTTGTCATTTCAGACGTCATTACTGTACGTCTGTTTTTCTAGTAAAATATTGTAGTTAAAGTTGAGTAATAAATACAGAAATATTAAGCGTATCGTTTCATACAAGATTCTATAAAGTTGAGTTTAAAATATTAACTATTTCTAATGTGAATTCGATATTAAAACTGAAAAGTGCATTTTGACAACAAAAGCGTCATTCCCGTACGTGCGTTAGAAACCAGTTTCAGAGTGAAAAAAATTATAGAAACCATTCCGTTACTTGCTCAGTGGTGTTTTCTTTCATAAGTAGGTGACTTTTCATGATTAAAATCTGTTATTTTTTCATAAATATTAAAAAAGGCTGAACTTCATCATTTTTCTTGCATCATTCCCGTAAAGAAGTCAGTTAAAAAGAAAGAGATGTGTTGCGAATTATATTACAATACAGGTAGCCAGATTTGTTATTACAGCTAAAAGGTGCTGAGATTCTAATATAAAAATTTTAGAAAATACGTAATTTAATGTAGTTTGCCCTACACCTGATGAATTTTCATGTGTTTATATTTTCAATTTTGATAAAAATGGAACCATAATTTATTGCTCAATTAAAAGTCACGTTGTTTCCATTCTGGAACATAGGATTTAGTACAAAGCTTTGCGATTAACATATTGTAGAGTTTCATAGAGAAAATTTTGTTATAGAAAAGTTTAAGATTTCCCGAATGAGAAATAACTTATTAGAATATTTTGAGCTCGCGTTTCAAAGTGTATAGGTTTGCGGTATGTCATATTTGGTACGATTAAATCGAATTTTTATAAAAAGCATACAGAAATGCACAGGAATTATGAGGACTTCAATAGAAAACAATAACAATTCTATCCAAACATTTTAGTGAAATTGATTTTCTTTTTAGCGGTATGCGTGGGACACTTGCGATAAAGATGATTGCTCATTTGTATAGACTTTCGATCAAAAGCGTTTGATGGAAATGTGGAGGTTGATACAGGAAACTACTGAATTTTTTTAGTATCAAATCCTCTTAAAATTTTTAAGGATATCTTAGATTCTCTTACAGGGGGCGACGGAGGGTTGAAAATATTTTGGAAAAACATTTAATCTGGCGATGATCCTCAAACGATGAAGGATTGGGTGATTCAAATTCATCGATATGCTTCTTTTTCTTACAGAATTAGGTTTACAGAGCCGGCCCCCTCTTACAAGAAGTCAGCTTCTTGCTCAGCTTCAGCTTCATATGTCACTTGAGCAACGTTATCCTCTTTACGATCAAGATCAACTTATTCCTTATAACGATGTACAATCTCCTGCTCGCCAGCTACCTTTGAGGGCAAAAGTGAAGGAAGGATTTCATTTTCCTATTGGATGCCTAACGAGAGATAACCATGGTCATGTGTACCGGTTACGATTCGACCAACCATTTCGTGTAATAGAAGATGAACACAATTTTGTCATTGGTTTTTTGAATCGTTTCAATGAGCTTAGTCCTATGTATCGTCTATTTACAGCCGGTCGACTTAAAGTATACTCTGGGCCCGGGTACCACGAATTTGCTCCATTTTCTGCTGAAGATTTGGAAGAATTTCCTCAATTTTCAAGATGGGTAGTCACAAACCATGGCCATGGCAATGGCACTGGCAAGAACAATGACAATGAAAATAACAATGGCAATGGAAATGGCAATGGCAATGGAAATGGCAATGGCAATGGTGATGGCAATAGCATTGTCCATAGTGGCTAATTTTAATTTCAAAGCTAGCAGAATTTACGACGCCAGCGCTATCTAGCATCGTTTGCGTTTATTAAACAGAATCAAAATGACGATTCCGCGTGTGCTACTGGCTTCATCAACAGTTTTACAATTGTTACAATAGTTGAAGATATTCTGAACAAGAACAATGCTTTATTTGTTTTTTTTACCGATTCCACGTTTTACCCCAATTTTCTCACTATTGTTTCACTTGGCACAGCTAACAACGTGACGTAGTGAATAGCGTCGGAATTATTCTCCTAAGCTCGGCGAAACTTTGGCCGAAGTATGTTTGATCTTTGCCCGATTCAAAATTTATTTGCAACACATTTTATCTTTTGTTTTTTTTTTTGATAATTATTTTCAAACCCTTAACTTGTGTATTCTGAAAAACACAACTCAAAAGCATTAAATAAAAATCAGTCCGAAAAGCGCTCAGATTTTTTTTATTATACCATATCTCCAGAAACCTACTTCCTCGCTGTTATATTGTTGGAAATGTTCGGAAAATTCATTTGCATTTAATTTGTTGAAGTAACTAATATTAGCGAAATTGAGTAGCTAAAAACGAAATTCAGTAATTTTTAAAGTAAACTTACTAAAATTGTCTTAAGATTCAGAAATGGTTTCTGAACATTACAAATATTTTCCTGAAATTAATAAATGGTAGCAGAAATCGAAACTATCGTAAATGAAAGCAGTGCGCATAAGTGACCTAGAAAATATAATTCAAATTGAGCAAAGGAATATTTTTCAAAGAAAATTATGGAAAATAAGTAGGGAAAAATATAAAGCGGTGACTGTTGTTTAATAAAAAGATAAAATGGAAAATTGGAAATCATGAATAAGAGGAAACGAAATACTTATTAGGAAGCTAATATCAATTTTGACCAACATTGAATAAGGTAGATCTTCAAAGAACATGACATGAAATATATCACAAAAAATAGAATTCAAGTCTGTTCAGGGCTAATATTTTGATTAAAAACAGATTCAGAGTTAGATTTTAATCTATGTACTCTTTTGACATTAATTGTGGGCTCATGATTGATGTTATTTTGTCGACCAGGGCAATTAATTAATTAATTTTTGATGTTAGATATTGCCGATTACTAGTCAAATAATTTTCTGGAGAAACGAGAAAAAATCTACCTCGGCTTGGATTTGAACCGCAAACGCCACTATTCACGAGTGGAGCGTAAATCAATTACGCCACCGGGGCTTCAGCAGATAGTTTTTCGTTTTTCCTATATCCGCATGATGATTCCAGTCTGAATAAATTCACTGAATCTGAATATGATTTGTTAATTTATGTTATTTTGTTGACTAGGCTAATTCATTAATCAATTTCTGACGTTAGATATTGCCGATTACTGGTCAAATAATTTTCTGGAAAAACGATTCAGATTGGGTAAATTTATTCAGAATAGAATTAATCACTAAAATTCCACAGATTACAAAGATGCATAGCCACGTTATACTGTAAATATAGGGGAAACGAAATACTATCTGCTGAAAGCCCCGGTGGCGTAATGGATTAACGCTTCACTCGTGAATAGTGTCGTTCCATCTTCAAATCCGGGCCCAAGCAGATTTTTGTCTCGTTTGTCCAGAAAATTATTTGACCAGTAATTGACAATATATAACATGAGATATTAATTAATTAAATACCCTGGTCGAAAAAATAACATCAATTATTAAATTATATTCAGATTTGTGAATTTATTCAGACTAGAATTATTCACAAAAAATTTCACAGTTTACAAAGATGCACACTTGTTTCGTCATGTGGATATAGGAGAAACGAGAAACTATCTGCTGGAGCCCCGGTGGCGTAATTGGGTAACACTCCACTCGTGATTATTGGCGTTCCCGGTTCAAATCCGGGCCCTGGCAGATCTTCTCTTGTTTGTCCGGAACATTATTTGAACAGTAATTGACAATATCCAACATGATAAATTTATTAATTAAATACCATGCTCGAAAAAATAACATCAATTATTAAATTATATTCAGATTCGGTGAATTTATTCAGACTACAATTATTCACTAAAAATTGCACAGGTTACAAAGATGCAGACTTGCATCGTCCTGTGGATATAGTAGAAACGAGAAACTATCTGCTGGAGCCCCGGTGGCGCCATTGGTTAACGCTTCACTCGTGAATAGTGGCGTTCCCTGTTCAAATCCGGGCCCTGGCGGATCTTCTCTCGTTTGTCCAGAAAATTATTTTACCAGTAATTGACAATATCTAACATAAGAAATTGATTAATTAAATACCCTGGTCGACAAAATAACATCAATTATTAAATTATATTCAGATTCGGTGAATTTATTCAGACTAGGTTATAAAGATGCAAACTTGCATCGTCCTGTGGATATAGGAGAAACGAGAAACTATCTACAGGAGCCCCGGTGGCGCAATTGGTTAACGCTCCACTCGTGAATATGGGCGTTCCCGGTTCAAATCCGGGCCAAGGCAGATTTTTTCTTGTTTCTCCATAAAATGATTTGACCAGTAATTGGCAATATCTTACATAAAAAATTAATTCATTCATTGTGGGAGTCCACAGACTTTTTTGAGAAAAAAGCATCTAAACTTGGCGAGTGCCATAAGCACACATGCAATATTTTTTCTTCGAACATGAAATATACCTACTTCCGGTTACTTGCTAGATGTAAGAATAGTCCTAATAGATTCACTATAGGTACCAGTATCATCCCCACTTAAACCAAAAATTGATAATTTTGACCTTAACTTAGAAAAACGCTAAAAAAAAGTATTAATACACGTACCAGATTAGAATGTTTACTCTTATATTTTTGTTTGCGAAATTTACCTTTTTTTGGTTAAAATTTTGTTATTCAGTTGGAAATGCACTTATTTTTTGTTGAAAATTCAACAATTTTGTTAAAATATTATACTTTTTTGTTGAAACTTGAAGTGGTTTGTTGACGAATTCAACATTTTGGATTACAATGCAGACCCGCGTCATCCTGTGAATGTAGGAGAAAACGAGAAATTATCTGCGGCAGCCTCGGTGGCGTAATTGGTTAATGCTCCACTCATGGATAGTGGCGTTCCCGGTTCAAATCCGGGCTGAGGCAGATTTTTTCTCGTTTCGCCGAAAAATTATTTGACCAGTAAATCAAAAATATTTAACATCAAAAATAATTTTGGATTACATTCTTTTTCTTTCTTGACTAAAAATATTTTTTTCGTTGAGCATTCAACACTTTTGTTGCAAATTTAGCTCTTTTGGTAGAAATTGCATCTTCTTTGTTTCAAAATTGAACTGCTTGGTTGAAAGTTGAACTAGTTTCTCAAAACTTAATTCTTTTGGTTAAAGATTCCTCATTTTTGTTGAAAATTCGTCTTTTTCGGTTGAAAATTAATCTTCTTGTTTGAAAATTAATCTTTTCTGGTTGCAAATTCCTTTCTTCGGTTGAAAATTTTTTAATTTCTGTCAAATATGCGTGTTTCATGATTAAAAATGTATTTATTTTCAACTAAAAATTTCATTGTTCTATCCTTGGTTAAATATTTCTCGTTTTCATTTGAAAATTCAACTATTTTGGTGGAAATAAATGTATTTTGTTTAAAATTCGTTTTTCTTGATAAAATATTAATCTTCTTTTCTGAAAGTTCATCTTTTTGTTTGAAAATTGATTTCTTCGAAAACCCTTATATTTTTTTGAAGATTGGTCTTTTCTATTTAGAAAGTAAACTATTTGATTGAAAGCTAAACTACTTTGTCAACAATTTATTTTCTTCGTTAGAGATTCATCATTTTGGTTGAAAGTTTTTTTTTTTTTTGGTTGTAAATCAATTTTTCCAACTGAAAATGAAATTATTCCATTTTCAGACTAAAATTTATGCTTTTTAGTTTAAAAATTCAACCATTTGGCTGAAAGTTGAACTACTTTGTTCAAAATTCAGCTCAACTGTTTGGTTGAAAATTCATGTATTCTGATAAAAATTCGTCATTTTGTTAGAAAATTAGTCTTCGCAGTTGTTAATTCATTTTCTGTGGTTGTAAATTAATTTTTTTAACTGTGACTTAAAATATTCAATTTTTGATATAAAATGTATATCTGTTAGTTTTGAAATTAAACTATTTTTGGGAAAATTCGTCTTTCTTGGTAGAGAATTAATCAGAATAGTTTTTCATCTTTTTTATACGAAACCGCTATAATCATTTTTTGTATTACTTTTCTTTCCTTGATGAATCATTTGTATGAAGCGTGAAAAACACTCTTAAAATCCATGAGCCTTCAATCAAAGTTTACTTTAAACATAAGTTATGAGTTTTTCAAGGTAGAATAATAATACAGGTGGGAGGAATTAGCCAACTCGGAATGTGTGCTGCTGATTAAATATTGTGGTGAAACCAACTACGAAAAATTAGGTTATTGCGATTTAGGCTCGGAAAGGTAACAAACAAAATATCTTAGAACAGTATAAGAACTCTAAAGATCGGAATATTCATTAGTAACGCAGTTTTGAAAATTCTCCGTGAAACGGCTTTCTCTATATTTTGAAAAAAATGATTATTTTTCATCCTCTGGTCTACACCTTAGTCGTCATTCTTCATTCCATTGGTAAGTATCTATATTAATTTAATCTTTAATGATGTTCTGGTTGTACAGACAAGCTCAAAAGTACTCAACTTGTGACTTGATTTGGTATATTTTCAATTAGTTATTAGATAATTTAATTTAAACGCAGAAAAGTAATAGAAAGCACAAATGTTCTTCATTCTCCATAAGTTCTTCCATCATTTTTTTAATTGAAATGGTTTTTTGCAGACTTGTTAGTTTTAAGTAGGTCTTAAGTAACCTTTTTTTAACACAAATGAATTGTTTTTGGGAGGCGGTTTTTTTTTTCAATTGAAGATTTTTTTTATTCCGTAGCTCATCTTGAATTATTGCTACGAATAGGGAAAGAAGCGACAAAAATCTCAACATTCGCAGGAGGCACTGATAAAACTTTAAAATCTTTACTAAAGTCGAAGGCAGAAGTCAAGGCCCCTCATTTATTTTTATTGCAACTAGTTAAAAAAAACAGTGGTGGCAGTGGGGCCACACGGCAGAAATGCAATTTTGATGAATTAACATTGAAATTTTTTGTGGGGAATCATCATGAGTTTTGAGGAGATCGCATAGGAAGAGAAAACAGAGAGAGAGAAAGCATATAGATGCTATTCTTGACGTGGCAGTAGTGGGGATATCGTAGAAGAGTCTTAAGAAATCTCTGAATTGTTCAATAAAAAACACTTGGAAGCTTCCGAATTCAACGATATAATCCCTTTTATCCAAAAAATTTTTTGTCAGTAGTTAGATGGCAAAACATCCCAAAAAACAGGGCTTTTTAGCCTCTTTTTTCAGGTGTGGACTTTCGCCTGTTCCCAGAACAAGGTCAGCGTTAGAATTTTTTTTTTAAATCACAGATATTCGATATTCTTTAATGCGATAGATTTGTCAAAATTCTGAAAAGTTTAATGACTCTCTTTTTACGGGGATTTATTTACAAATACTTTATCTGGAGTACGAATAAAGATATGAAGTTGTTTGATAGCTCCATCTGTGCAGTTTTGTGATGCGAGTGCAGTGCAATAATTAAATTTATGATTATTAAATCGTTAAATTCAGAAGAATATAAACTTTCAAATGCTTTTTCGTAAAAAATTCAGAGATTTTTCTTTGAGCAAGTTGCAATCAAAACAAGTGAGGGGCCTTGACTCTTGGCCCTGACTTCAATTCCTGAGATATGACTGAAAATGCTGGAGCCTATCTTTGTCGATCATTAAACAAACACTTTATTGAATGACAAGTGCGACTTCCGTCTAAAGTTCCGTGTACAAAAAGATGAATTTTTAACCAGGAGAATTAATTTTCTATCAAATAAGAGGAATTTTCAATAAAATACATCAATTTAAAAACTGATATTTTTAGTTATGAAATTTAGTTTCAACCAAGCAAACGAATTTTCAACAAAATAGTTTAATTTTACACCACAAAATAAATTTGCAACTAAAATTATGAATCTTTAGCCACAGAAAATGAATTTTCAATACAATAGTTTCATTTTCAACCAGGCAGTTGAATTTTCAACCTAAAATTATGCATTTTCAACGAGAAAGGTAATTTTAACCAAATTGCCATACCACGCTGAAAAAACCAGTTCTCGTCAGATCACTGAAGTTAAGCAGCGTTGGGCGCGGTTAGCACTTGGATGGGTGACCATTCGAGAAAACTGAGTGCTGTTGGCACATCGTGGGTGTGGTGAGCTCACACTTGTAGTTATTTACTACAAGTTATCAACCTAGAAACACTACCCGAATCGGGTAGTGTCACGCCTACCCCGAAAGGGAAATGGCTTAATGGTATAAAAAAAAAAAAAAAAATTAAATTTTTGAGCAAATAGTTGAATTTTCAAACAAAAAAATTAATTTTGAACTAAGAATAATAATTTTCTACCCTGAAAATTAATTATCAACCAAATGTTTGAATTTTTAGCTCAAAAAGATATATTTTAAAGCAAAAAAGGAATAGGTCAATTTTCAGTTCGAAAAATGATTTTTCAACCAAAAAAACAAACGAATGTTCAACAAAATACTTGAATTTTTAATTAAAGAAATGACATTTTAATAAAGTAGTACAACTTTTAACCAAGTAGTTTAATTTTTAACCGAGCAGTCGAATTTTCAACCAAAGAGTACGAATTTTCAAAAAAAAAATTAATTTTCAACCAAGTTATTGAATTTAAAAAAAAATAATTAAATTTTTAAGTAAGTGTTAAAATTTCAACCAACAGAATTAATTTGAAACCTAGAAGATTGATTATCTACCAAAAAAAAAAGAATTTTCAATAAGATAGAATAATTTTCAACAAAATATTTGCATTAAATTTTCAGTTAAAAAAGATGCATTTTCAATCAAAAGAAATACTTAAATTTTGAGCTGATAAAATTATTTTTTAATCCAAAGACCAAACGAATTTTAAAAAAAATAGTTGAATTTTCAACTAAAAAAAGATACATTATCGAACAAAAAAATACTTAAATTTTCAGTCAATAAAATTATTCTTCAATCAAACAATCAAACAAATTTTTAACAAAATAGTTGAATTATTAAACAAAGAAATGAATTTTTAAGTAGTAATTTCAACCAAAAAAGATTTTTCAGTTCGGGAAGAAAAAAAAATGTCAACCAAATTGTTGAATTGCATACCAAAATAGTTGAATCATGAACCAAATCAGAATTATTTTCAAACAAGCGTTTGCATTTTTAACCGAAAAATATATTACAGTCAAAAAAAAAAAAATAATAAACCAAATTGTTGAATTTTCAATCCCTAGAAAGACGAATTTTCAACAATACCATTTTATCCAAAAAAGATTCTGTTCGAACAAAATTGTTGAATATGCAACTAAATAATTAAATTATCAACAAAATAATAATTTTCCTAACCAAAAAGGATAAACGCTCAAAGAAAAAGATTAACATTTAACCACAAATAGTCAGATCTTCGTATTAGGTCTTTTTAACTTAGTTTGCATCTAAAGTACAAATCAAGAGAGAGGAGTTAAGAGGCATGTAGAGCAAAGAAAAAAACATAATAATTTGTATTTTTGATTGAAAATTCAACTACTTTGTTGAAATTTAATTTTTCTTGTTGAAGATTCATCATATTAGGTAAAAATTAAATTTCTTTGTTAAAAATTCATCTTCTTGGTTTGGATTAAGGGTTTGGCTATTTTTGTTAAAAATTTATCTTTTTTTGTTTGCTTGTCACCCTTTTTTATTTTAGAATCTTGGAAGTTTTTATGGAACTCTAGCCGTTGAGAAATCTTATAATTTTCTATCAACAGCTTCTCATTGAAATTACAACAAACCTTGTCCAATACAGACGTGTATCAAATCCTTGATAGAAAAGTCTAAGATTTCTCAAAGAGTAGAATTCGAAAAAAATTTCGCAATTTCTGGAAAATAGGATTTGATACATGTCTGGTGGGTTTAGTTAGCATAGGCTTTAGTTAAGTTGTAATGGCAAAATGCGGATTAAAAAGTGCATATGCTTTCTCGGGAATTATAATCAGATAAAAACTTTCATGATTCTGGAACATGGGATTCACTACAAACCTTTGCGATTAATATGTTATAGTGTTTCAAAGACAAAATGTTGTTGTCAGAAGAGTATAAGATTACCCGATGGATAGAATTTAGTAGAATGTTTAAAGCATGCGTTCTGAAGTGGATAGGATTGTATGAAGTGATTCAAATTCATCAGTTTCTTCCTTTTTCTTACAGAATTCAGTTCACAGGTGCAGTCGCCTCCTCATAACCAACCGCCTGCCCAGGCCCCGCCCCCTCTTACCAGAGTTCAGATTCTTCAGCTTCGTCTACAACTTGATCATCATTTTCCTCTATACGATCAAAATCAACGTTTTCCTTATAACAATGTACAACCTCCTGCTCGCCCGCTACCTTCGACAGCAATAGTGGTGGAAGGATTTCATTTTCTTGCCGGCTTTCTAACGAGAGATGAACGTGGACGTATGTACCGATTACGTTACGACGAACCATTCCGTGTAATACTAGATGCCCAGAATTGCGTCATTGGATTTTTAAATTGTTTTGATGAGCTTAGTCCTATATTCCATCTATTTACAGCCGGTAGAATTAAATTATCTCTGCCCGCGCATCCCCACGGTTTTGCTCCAATGTCACCTACGGAGTGTGAAGCATTTCCTGAATTTGCAAGATACGTAGATCCAAACCATGGCCATGGCAATGGCACTGGCAAGAACAATGACAATGGCAATGGCAATGGCAATGGCAAAGGCAAAGGCAGGGTCAATGGCAATGGCCATAGTGTCTGATTTGAATTCGAAAGATGAGAGATAAGACAACAGCGCTACCTACTGTTCTTGAAATTTATTAAACTAGAGTATAATGGTTTCACAATAGTTACAATAGTTGACAATAGTCCAAGCAAGAACAATGTAAATCGCCTTAGAATTATTCTCCTACCCGGAAAAAAGTGGATAGTCAGATTCACTTTAATGCATTGTTAACTTGAAGTTTACTTGTTTGCATTGTACAAGAAACAATTTAAACTGTTTTTGATAATAAATAAAACGGTGATCGCAAAATATACAGAAACTAATGTCAGCCTTACTACTTCAAATTGTAAAAAGAAATATGACTAGAACAAGCAGCTTCGATAACCACTCGAAATAGTACAGTTGAACATGTAAGCTGTATGAATAACTAATTTTTATAGGAAGCAAAGAATTGTGAGTTTGACTTTTGCAAGTGTGTTCGATCTCCTTTTTCGCATTGCAATAAAAATAGGAAAGTTACACGACTAGTTAAGGAAAGTAAAGATAAAATCAGAACAGAATAAGAGAAGAAAATACAAAACGACTTTGAAGCAAGCAAGAAACTAATATTTAAAAAGATGGAGAGAAGTAAAAGTACAGAGTTTGTCAGCATGAGAAACAGCAAAGGTGAAATGCTATATGATACAGACGGGATAGTAGACGCTTTGGAAAACTCTTTTAAAGAATTAATTATTATTTTCTAACCGAGCGAGTCACGCCTACCCCAAAAGGAAAATAGCTTAATGATATAATGAAAATATTAATAATAATAAGCACTGCGCGAGGTTATCAGCCTCTTTTTTTGAAATGATAAGTAAATAAGTTCAGTGGCATAACGAGAAACGTGTAAGCCTATCCGGAAAATTTTTTAGGAGGTCCGTTTAAAATTAAAAAAGGAGGCCGATTTATAACTTGCTTATCAGTAAGACAACAGATTTTCTCTTCTCAATCTAGAAGACAGACCCCCCCCCCCCCCAGGAGACAAAGCGTGGTTCTGCTTTACAGTAGTTACGCCGCTCACATTTTACGAAGTAAAATTGTCGGAAACTATTTTGTAATGTTTTCTTTTTTATCATGATATTAGATGAGATCATTATTATATATTAACATAGTGAATAAAGTCTACTTTATACTTCGAAACGGTTTCGGAATTGGAAAAGATTCTGAAGAATTGTATTAAAAAAAAATACTTCTTTTTACATTTTTTCTACTATGGAACTTTCTACTTATTATATTTTTGATTTTTTATAACACTATAAATTATTAGCATCGTACTTGATCAAGCCACCTTGGTACAAATATTGTATTATTTGGAAGAATTTTTTTTAGTAGAATAATGAATTGTTTTCGAAATATAATTTTTTGATACAGTAATTAAAAAATAGTAAACAAAATCTGCAAAATGGATCGTAGGACCGAATAAGAAGGAACGAGTGAAAAAATAGTATATTGTGCTACAAGTTGAAAAAGCGAGAGATTTAAAACGAGTGTGAAGTTAGCTACCCGAGCGGAGCGAGGGTGGCTATCACACGAGTTTTAAATCGTCGCTTTTTCAATGTGTGGGACACGATAGTTTTTCTATAATTTGTTAAAAAGTGCTAGTTTTTGTTTACCTGTTTTTTGTGTAAAAAGAAGGCGATTTTTTGTCGATTGACGCAACAATGACAATGGCAATTATCAAAACCATGGCAATAATATGGCAGTAATAATAAGCTGGTTCTCACAATTGAATAGTTGGCCCATAAAGTTGAGGGCTTCAAAACTTCCGATTTTTCGTGAAAAAAACCAAGCACAGTATTTTCGGAGAAACTGACGGTGTTTTTTTGCTTTTGCCAAGTGACAAAAGTACATACAAAATACACAACTCGAGACTTTTCAGGAAATTGCTTTTAGGTTAGGGACGACAGTCGGAAAATAGAATGAAGTTGGCTGCGCACGATGCACGAGTCCACCCGAGGCAGCACGAACCCACCCGAAATAACATTTACTTTTTCCACTGTGCCTCACTTTTATCACTGTCCATTTACTTTTTCCACTGCATCTGTCTACTTTTGTCACTGTTGCCCGGAAAGGTCGGCACTGCGCATGCGCCACGTCATCGAGCAAAAATCGGTAACTTTTTACACCAAAAACAGGTGGAAAAACTGGCACTTTTTCGCGAATTATAGAAAAAATATTTTATTTCCAATTTTAACGTAGTAATAATTTTTTTAACCTTTTCATATTGATATTTGTAGAAATTACTATCATTTAATAAAAAATATTTTTTTTCCGATTTTTAATAACTACAAAAACTACCATATTGCTGTGATATCGCGATCTTTAATTTTCAATTTCCCGGAACCGAATAATTTTTTTGTATCAAACAGTTTTTATTCTAATTGAGCATCCCCACATCTCGGGAGAAAAATTTTTTTTTCGCAAAAAATTTAAATTTGAATCACTATTCAACGTTGGTCTCATTTAAAAAATAGTGATTCCGATTTTGCATTTGATATGTCATTATGTTGTTTAAACTATTTTATATTTATATATCAGTTATGTAAATGAATATAAGTTACTACTGATATATTTATTGTGTGAATTAATACTTCCAAGAAAAATATTTTGCTAATATGTATTAACTAGAGAAATGATATGTAAACATTTTTAAACCTACCTATTAGCATATAATATGTATAAAAAAATTACTGATAAAACTAAGCACGACACATGTATTTCTTAGCTGACCACGTTTTTCTCAGAGAAAATGCTTGACCGAGAGTTTGTCAAAAAAATCTAAGCGGTTCCGTAGCTCACTTGACTAATGCGTGCGCTAGATTTAGGTTTTAGGACAGATTTTAGGCGACTTTTCAAAGCCTTTGAGCCTGCGATCATATGTGTAATTTTCAGTGCGTCCAATTGTGTAAAAATAATCGCAAATTAATTGCAGTAATCGTATATAAAATAATTTTTTCTTTTCAAATGAATCTACATCCTACTCTTTTGAAAAGTCAGTTTAACTTACCTGAACACAAAATAGTAATTTCATTAAAATTCACCGACGGAAAGCTGCGCTTCAATTTAAAATAGTTAGAGTTAATGGTTTAAAGAGTTCTTCCAACTATCCACTTTTTTGCCTGTAACCTCGGCGAAAGTTTCGCCGAACTTCGTTCAATCCTTAAAGGCACCAAAATTTATCTGCAACAAATTTGATCTTTTGTTTTTTTCTGAGAATAATCTTCGAACGCTTCACTTGTATACGTCAAAAAAGAAAACTTAAAAAAATTAAATAAAAATCAGTACGAAAAGAACTAAGATTTTCTTTATTAGACCATGTCTCCAGAAACATAGTTCCTCGTTATTACACTGTAAGAAATGTTCGAAAAATTTCGTCACACTTAAGTTGCTGAAGGAACGAATATTATCGAAATTCGGTAGCTGAAAACAAAACTCAGTTACTTTAGACGCTGTCTGCTCGGCGTGGTTCCCAATCGAAAATCGATTCACAATATGTTTTTTATTTTTTTTTGTGAGGTTATTAAGTATACTTTCGTTGAAATCATCGGAAATCAAATTTTTATTGACATAAACCATTTAGTTTTGCATTTACAAGAATCCTCCAATGATTAAACATCATGTTGCACTTAGAAGGCTTTAAACTTTTTTAGAGGAAGTCTAAAACGTTGATAAATAGAATTCCTGAAAACAAAACAAGAATCCAACGATCAAAAGACAACCACCACAAAATGCTCCTATTGCAATTCCTAAGAACAGAAAAATTTGTTTCTTTGGGAAAAAATAAACTAGCTGTGAATTCGATCTCGAGTGTTTCCACTTTGTTTGTATTAATGATTATATGGTGCTCATTTCACGAGCACTTTGCTTCCCGTTAGCAAATGTATTTGCTTCCTCATAGAGGAAGCATTACTGATTTTTTTTAATAATAGACAAACCAAAGTCTTCATTTTGATCAATTTAAAAACATAAATTTACAAAAAAATACAAAATTAAACAAACAATTTTTTAAATACAAAGAAAAATCAGACAAATCAAATTTTGTATTGAAAATAATAATTTTTCGAGCTGGAAAAGGGAAGGGAAAAGTTCTGTCGCACACTATCCCTTTCCCAGCTTTATGATTTCTTTAAAAAAATTGTCCGAATTATTCTATTTGAAAATTTATGACCAAAAAGTCTTTTCTATTCATGCGTCAACTTTGAATTATGTCGATGAAAGAAGTTTTTCTGTTTAAAACAGATGATTCAAATATTATGCATTACCATAACTTGTGAATCAATCAATTCGTCTCGAACCAAGAAATGTTTTATATTCTTGCATCAACTTTGAATTATGTTGAAGAAAAAAGTTTTACTACAAAAAAACGTATTTTCAAATATTATGCATTACCAGGGCTTCCTTACTCTTAAATAAAATGTATTGATGTTATAGGTCAATCGATTCGCCTCCAACAATCACATCTTTTCTGTTCTTGCATCAACTTTGAATTATGTTGATGAAAAAAGTTTTACTATAAAAAACCGATTTTCAAAATATATAAATTACCATAACTTTCCTACTCTGTAATAAAATGTAGTAATATTGTAGGTCAATCGATCGTCTAGAACAAAGAAATCTTTTATATTGTTGCATCAACTTTGAATAATGTTAATGAA